>LVTN01000091.1:464074-532708 GCA_001649415.1 Musa itinerans | reverse complement strand
AATAAGAGCTAATAAGAGATTATTGGGTAGAAACCTACTAATCTAAGATGCTTGGGTAATTAGATGGAGATCCAGTACCTAATAGTGCAGGATCCATTAGGGTTAACTAGGGACCTCTATAAATATGAGGGAATTAAATGTCCATAAGCTAGGGCTTCTAGGTAGCCACATCCTATTCCCTTCTCCCCTTCTCCTCCTCAGACAGTAAACGTAGAGATTTGAGGAGTATCGTTGTAGCCCTGCTGTGTGGATTACCGTTAGAGAGAATGACGCTTGACCTCCTTCATCCACTCATACATATCTGCAAGCATTCTGCGATATACGATCTCCCTATGTAACACAACTATCTCACACGTGATTTTTTATGTCATGGATTTTTGCACTCCAATCTTCGCATGACGATAAATACCTTTTAGGAAATTTAGGATTTTTGTTTTATGTTCTTCCACTGCGCATGTGATGTCGCCCCTAAATTTACCAATATTTTCCCCAAACTATAGTACTTTCTCTCAAGGGGCAACAACCACCCTTTCCATACATCAATACATCCACAACAATGTAAGTGTTGATGTGAAATAGGCATTTATTCAATGACTCGAGCCTCTCACCCTCGAATGTGACTCAAAGCCACTTGCTCATCTTTGTTGATGCATTCTTGGACCTCATATAACAGATGTAGATGCTAATGGGTATAATACACGCCATCACCCTATTTTTGCCCTAATTAGCCCAACAAGCGACACATCCAACTCCACTATGGTCAACAGCTCAACTCGCTATGATAGGAGGCACAAGATGAAATGTGCCTAAGGTGCATGAGTCAAAAAAACTTGATCTATATTAGAAGAAACTTGATCCTCTATGGTAAGAGACATAAAATGAAATGTGCCCAAGGAGCACATGTTGAGAAAACCTGATCCGCATCAGAAGAAATTAGTTACGGCGAGAGGCACAAGATCAAATCTACCTAAGGTGCACGAGTCGGGAAAACCTGACCCACATAAGAAGACACTTGCCATGGTCGGAGGCACAAATCAAAATATGCTCAATATGCATGAGTCGGGAAAACCCAACCCATATAAGAATAAACCCGTTATGACAAAAATCATAAGTTAAAATATGCCAAAGGTATATAAATTGGGAAAATCCAATCCACATAAAGGGGAATCCACCATGGAGGAGACAAAGACAAAATGTGTCCAAAGCATATAGGTTGGGATGCCCTGATTGCTGCATCCAGCCGAAACATGGAAATCAAGTTCATAAAAAAAAATAATGAGGTATATGCTGAATATGTTAGATGAACTAGACGTTGCACTTCGAACTCTCGATGCAAAAGCCCCGAAGCACACCTTAAGAGGGACAAATAATAGGAAATATACTATTACCTAATCATCATTCAACACATAATCATCACATGACACTAATCATCAAATAACATGTAATCATCACGTGGCACTAATCATCATCCAACACGTAATCACCACGTAGAAGAAGATTTGAAAAAGACAATAATGAATTTTCTTCTCATGAGAAGAAGCAATTATAAATTTTTCTACAAAGATAATTTCAAACTTCTTTCTTATAAAATTATGGCTAGAAAGATAATCTCCTAAACTTCATTCTCACTAAGTTATGACCAGGGAACCTTAGCATCTACACGGTAAGACATTGGATCACTAACTTAAGTAATGGAGAGATTAAGTCAAAAAATCTCTTTCATTCTCGATCTTCATACATAAAGTATTTGGGAAGTTTGATGTTTTTACTTTAGAGGCATCTCGAATATTCCTACATATATAAGTTAGGGTCACCTCGAGTTAACTAGGAGCGTTCGTCCCATAACTATTCAATCAAAGAGGTTCACTTAAAGTTTCAATATAGAGCTGTTTGGTCATCGGCGATAGCGATGGCCTTCATCAGAAGGGATGATCCTCCTCTCTCCGATCTCTTCGAGATCCTCCTCCGCAGCTCCATCCATGATTTTTTTTTCCAGGTAAGGACACACATTGATCCATCTGGTTGATTTGTGTCAATCTGATCTCAATAGCTTTCTATCGCTCTTTGAGGCCATTATGTTGTAGATCTATTTGTTTTGCTAGAAATTATTGGATCGATTATCGACACAGATGACTACGTTGATCTTATTCTTCATTTAGAAAGAAAAAAAATCAATGATTTGCTATCAACTAAAACAAAACGAGAGATAAGAACAAATATTATGTTCTCCATCTTTCCTCGAGTGAGAGTGATATGTGTTTAGGAATCACCACTTGTTTTGATACGTTGATATATATACGAGTCAATTGAACTTGCCTGTAGCTAATGACAGTAAATTTATTACTGTTTGTCTCAACATACTGTGTATAAATTTTGTTCCTTTCTGGAAGGCTGACTGTACTTTTATGACTTGACACTATTCATACTTAAAACAAGAGATACATAATTGAATCCAAAACCACAAAGTATATTATCCATGGGCTAACTATTTACAGATTGAATAGTTACAATAAGCAGATGGACAATTAAGCTCCAAAGACTAGTTCCTATTTTTTTTGTCATAAGATGTATCTTATCCCTTTTGCCCAATTCTCATCGAGAATTTACTCTACAAAACAAAACAGGTACCATAAGCTCAACAAGGAAGCAACCTTATTTCACTCATTCATATTTCTTAATATTATTAAATCACTTATTAATTTTGTGTTGACTAATTTTATTATCATTATTATTATTATTATTATTCAGTGGTAACCTATGATCATAATGTAACATTGTTCAGCTCCTAAATAGTTGAAATGTCCATGAGATGAGATGGATGGACAAAGAAATTTCATCATCAAAATTTAAATTTAATAATATTTTTTAATATTATTAAAAGACACATAGGACGAGACGACCTCATAGCATCTTTAGGCACAGCGCTTCAATAAGGTGCTACTCGGGCGCTTGTAACGGATTCAAATTTTGATTCGATTGGACTTATAAGTTGGTTCAATCGAACGAACTTACATGATTACCTCAACACCAGCCGAACCCTCTCCCTCGCCCCACCCAGTGAAAGAAGAAACCCTAGATCTGTCGCCTTTCTTCGCTCTGCCAGCCGCTGCAGCTCAGCCGCCGTCGTTGCTATGCAGCTCGTCTAAACCCTAAACCTCTTCCACCGCCATAACTCTGTCTGCTGCTGTATTAGCTCTGTCCGCCGCCGATGGCAACCTCTTCCATCGCGTTCGTTCGCCGCCTTCGCACGCTCCGTCCGACGCTGCAGCTCCGTCCGCCGTCGTCGACAACGTCGTCTGCTGCCTTCGTCCGCCACTGCTGCTTCATCGGTTTGGACCTGCAGTTTCGTTCGCTGCCTTGCACTTCCCCCACTTTCCTGTTAATTAAACTGCGAACGGACGATCAGCAACTCGTTTGGAGCAATTTAAATATTTTTGTCGTATCTACAACACCATCGGTAATATGCACTTTGATTTATACAAGAAACTCCCTTAGCTTTTACTTGATGATGTCTTATAGCAGCAAAACATTTTTGGTTAATAAGATGGTTCTGAAGCAGTTTAATTCTAACATACGTCTTCATAAACATGTTTAGCGTATTTCTATTTAGTTGTATATTATTTTAATTATAATATTTGGGAGGCGTGGTTACTGTCTCGGGCGTTTTGGGACCTTAGTGCCTTTTGTTGTATTTTCATGCAACACATTGTAAGATATTATAGTGCTTTATCTAAAACATTCCCTCCTTGAATTTGCTGAATCCACATTAATAGTTTTTATACATATTTCTATTTCATCTTGGTTCTTAAACACTTACCAAAAAAAAAAAAAATCTTGGTTCTTAAATACTTAGTTGCACCTTTCTGTAAGAGACCATATTTGATAGCTTTCTGTACTTGTTTACAGCTGCTGAGACATTCTTGAAAAATTTTCTGGACATTGCTTTAATTACTGTTAAAAAAAACCTAGAATATTCTGTAACTTTAACCTTGTCCTATGTACTGACTGCTATTGTTGTTACCTGAAAACGTTTGTTAGATATCTAAAACAATTTTCTTGGTCGCAGCGAGCTGGGGCCGGTGGCAACACGCACGATTGCAACTCAAGCAGGTCATAAGCCTTTACGATCCCACTCCATTTTTTATTGCAATAAGAGAATTTCATTTATGCATTTGGAGGGTCAATTTTTTACACATTCGACCACATGATATGCAGTTAAAAGTTGGATGAAGGGCGTTAATAACATTCATGAGATCACAGCATCGAATCTCCAAGCTTCTCAAATCAGATTTGGAACATGTGGTATTTGGCAGCCATTTAATGCACTTATTGGGGATACACTTAGTATTCTTCCAGATTTCCACTATTTTAGTGCATAGATGTTCTTGAAGGGTTAGCTGTCTCAAATGTTTTTTTCTAAGTGCTTAACCTCCGTTAATTTTTCAATATCTTCTTGTTAGTCTTTGTTGCCCTTTATTGGTGCTTTTATTTTATCGTTTTGGACCTTTGGTATATAGTTTGAGCATGTTAGTTTGACGGTTGCTCATTTTGGAATTTGTGAAGCTAATTTGGTAGCGAAATTTGTATGGGTATTGCTTTTGAGCAGCTCGTTTGTTTTGATCATTTGACCTGTACTAATTGAATTATATTTTAATATTTCTTCATTTTGAGTTTGATTTGAAGTTTGAGATTCCCTTTTCATTACTGATTATGTTGCTGTGTGCTGTTATTATATATTAAAGCTCACTGTTTTTTTTGTGAAGTGATCATTTTGGTGTGGCTGCACATATGATTTAACTTGGTCCGTGACCTTTTGGTGTCAGCATTATGCTACTGGCATTTATGTAAATGGTTCTGTGGGTCAGAATTTATTGTAGTGTATCTGATTATATTGACCCTTTATTGTTCATTGATATATCTTTGTTCTTTATTATCAGGGTTGATAAACCATTATACTATTATAGTGGGGCTTGCTAGCTGAATTGTTCATTTTTGTATATTGTAATTGTTCGCTAAATTTCCGACACCTTTTAGTAGTTATAAATGATTTTGTTTGGAATCTTATCATTATTTTGGTTGTTTACTCAAAAATTAAAGATCAATAACTAAAAATTGATTTCTAGTATAGGATTAAAATAATATGTTATGTACTTGAAGCTAGAGATTCTTGCCTTTACGATTGTTTATCAGTTTTAAAACTTTGACACTACTTTCAAGCCAATGTTACATACATCAATAGCAAACGGCCACCAGGTTAAGTGTTCCATGGGCCTGATCCTTGGGAAATCTTATGGAATGGGTAATCAAGATAAGAACTGTCTAGCTGGTACTGACATGAGGTTGAGATTTTAATCATTGAATGAAGGTATTTCCTCGTCACCTGGCATGTATGACCTTAGCATTTAAACTCCTTAAACAAAAGTATTTTTGCCAAACCCTTGGAAAGATTTTTCAGACTTGCATCAGTGCATGCTATGGCAGATGGCAGCAATACTCTGGCACCTGGCTACCTCGTTTCTATCTCCAAGAACAATCATTACAAAGCAATTTATGGTGTGGAAAGAACTATGAGATGTTAAAGTATTTAACTAGATTATAACATGGAGGAATTTTTTCCTTGATTAGGTAACTATTATAACCCTGTTAGCCCCATTGACAAGTTGAACTGTAGCACTACTATGGCACAATCTTGTTTTCTGCTGGTCATAAAGCAAACAATTATCTACTTTTTCTTTGTATTTTATCTTTTTTTTTCCATCTATTTCACATTGCTCAATTTTCCATGTAGGATTGTTATTCTTGTAACTATTTAAATTCAGTTTTAACTTGACATTCTTATTCTTTATGTTCGAGGAATTTCAGGCCGCAAGTATTCGTATACACTAAATTTGAGGCGTGCCTTCAGTTCAAATATAAGCCAGTTGCCTGTCATTGCTGACCCTGATATAGACGCTGCAATGAAGGATTTGTTGGCGATTAACTGGGATGAAATTCCAGACTGTTATAAATGAGACAAAGAAGGCTCTGTCAAAAACCACTGAAGATAAAGCTGGCCAAGAGGCTTTGGCAAATGTATTTCGTGCAGATGAGGCATCTGTGGAATTTAGTGGGGTACTGGCATCCCTTAGAATGGCACTTGATGATTTATGCGGCTTAAGTGGTGAGGTCAGTCATTTTGTTTATGTAGACTTTGAACTGAGGAACTTAGGTGCTATTTATCTCAATTTTCAAGCAATTGTCCATTTTGTTCTATTGTTGACAAACATGATAATGATTGTCCACAGAGTGTTGGACACCTGCCAGAGCATCTGGAAGATGCCATAAGAGCTGCATATAAACGATATATTACTTATTTGGATTCATTTGGTCCTGATGAGACCTTTTTGAGGAAAAAGGTTGAACTTGAATTGGGAACAAAAATGATACACTTGAAAATGAGATGCAGTGGCATTGGTTCTGAGTGGGGAAAGGTAAGCAAACTTTACAATGATGTTTTTTGCTGCATGAATTTTCACAGCAGGACTTATATTAGTTAGTTATTAATTTTTTAAATATATTATGTTTCTTTTAATCTTTGAGTTACTGAATTCTTTGATGTTAATGATCTCAAAACTCAGAAACCTGAATACAACTCTGTTTATGTAATATTATATGTTATGCCTGTAATTAAGCTTCCCATATACATTACACTGTAGTTAGCGTCATATCTGATAACTCTTAGGAGCTGTGTTTTTTTTCCTAAAAGTATGGATTACCATGTTGACTGTACCAGCTGTGACATATTTCATGCCATCATGGTGCTGAGATTGACACTTTCTGTAAAAGTTTATGATGTTATTGCTTGGCACGGCCTGGAAAGGTAAGAAATACTTCAGTTTTTACTATATTTGAAACCCGAAGCAAACCAAGATGATCCGAGCCAATTTTCACCAATTAGTTTTTTCTTCGTCTTTCCATCGGCACGCCTATGGTGGTGTTTATCAAGCTAGCCACGTGCCTTCTTGGCTGGTTTCCCAACTAGCACTCCTGTGACAATTGTTTAGTTGGTCTAAATATAGCTGGTTGTTTGTGCAAAGCAGGCATGCTGCTTATAGTGTTTTTCTGCTTGCCGTTAACATATCCGGTTGTGATATTAGAATAGCAGCAGAAGCCTAATTAGTTGGAAATAAATAATCGGTGTCTGTCTTTCATGGCCCTCCCTAGTCTTTCAAGGCAATCTGTAGGAGATTTATACCCTTTTACTGGCCGTCAGAAACCTTTCTCCATCGTGTTTGGATACTATGTGATAGTTAGATATTTTAAGGTGAATCAAGAGTTTGATATTAAGAATAGGCAATCGACAGAATGATAACCCGTGAGTCAACTCTTGGGTAGCCATGTTTTAGTTGACTTGTTGCCCACTGCATAAAAGTTGTAATGCTTGCTTGCTTGCTTGCATTTATGTATATATGTGTATTTCACGAAAATGTAGCAAACTTATGATCAACTACTGTTACTTGCAGGTTATGCTTCTTGGCACCTCGGGGCTTTCCGGGTCCTATGCGGAGCTCAGGTCATGAGAAGCGATTCTGAGAGCGCTTTTGGATGGCTTTCCGTTCTGTTGCATGTTGTCGTGGCCATTGTTGGATATGTGGCTGTCTCCTTTCTATCGGAGTATAACTGCCTGCAAGAAGCAAAGGAGATCCTTTGCCTACCTTTATCGTTCGGGACTTTCTTTCGTAATAAATAAATATGACTTCAGTACGAGATACAATATGTTGGTCATTCGCCTGACATATTTTTGTACCGTTCCAGTCTACCATGTTGGGTTCAAAGCCTTTGCTTGTGGATGTGCAGCATAAGTAAGAATGTAAGATATATTCATCTATGGAATCAGTTATTGTATGTTGGCCATCGCTGGGATCTCAAGACTTTCTACTAGTATCAGTTCAAAAATTTAGCATATGAAAAAATGTATGATATAATACTTTTCCAAGAAATTTACTTATATTGGATGCATTTGACTAATTGATAAAGATAGAGATTTTGAATCTTAGATCTTACAATAATTTATCAAAATCTTTACTCATCATCTTCCACTGCTATTTGATTCTTGCTTTTTAGGAGTTAAAGCTGCATAGATTATAGAATGATGGTAGATCGTTGAATTCGTCAGCCAATCCAACATGATGTATATGGTCTTAGCTGGTGATCATCGAATGCCAAAACCTGCATGTCCATTTTAGACCTGTCAATTCATGATTTGGAGTGCTCTAACTACTAAGAATCACTGAATACCCCGAGTTTCATGTTCAATTGTTCAAATCCAAGTAGACTAATCATCTGGCCATTTCAAGTCTATGATTTCGAGAGATCAATTGCTTATGAATGGTCTGATCATGTACGTCAACCCCAACAAATCTAAAGAACAAGAAAAAGAAGGTATCCGTAGCTTGCTTGTGATCGATTAATCCTTAGGCTTTTGGTTGCTTAAAAGGCATATTATTGTCGATCATTTACTTGTTTGTATATGACTCGAGCTATTTAAGTAAGAAGTAATGCGATAGACTGTCCCAACTCTAGCAATGATCAAATTGGTCTTAAAATGAATTTTGAACTACGTTATTGTCGAATCTCAACTTGTTTGTATATGAATCGAGCTCACTCGAATGTGGAATCAAATAAATGTTAAAAGTTATCTCGGGAATAGCCGGTCGAACGAGATGGTATAAATCATTCTTAACGTGTCCCGAGGTATTCTCCAGCTAAACCGCACTCTTTAAAAATAGACTTAGGTTATAATATACATATCATTCTTTGACACAATAATTGGGCCTATGCATGTCATTGAAACAAAACATTATGTGATAGACCATGTAAATTTCTTGCACCTAGTTGTCCCTCCAATGTGCATTGAGGACATAAATCATATATATATATATATCCCATTTAACCACTTATAGTCCTTATCAGTTATATTTTAATAGAATAAAATATATAATCATTCCATATTATTTATATAATTGTAATGAGTGTTTGGAGACGTTAATTTAAGTTAAGAGTTTCAACCAACAGTCAACTTATAATGGTTAAAGAAGATTAACTATGGCGAAAGGGTATATACATGCAAAACTCAATTCCAGGAGGATAGACTTTGCAGGGTAATAACGTATGTGATCAACTTTTGTGGCAATGGCAAAAGACTTAACATGGATTATTGATTCCAGAAAACGAAGAAGTATTAAAGCGATGGAAGGAAGACGAAGGGATGAGGATTCGGACATGAACCAATAAGAAAGAGAAAGCAGTCATCCAATCAAGAGACGAGATTGAACGTTGATTTAACAAGTCATGTGCAGGGGGAAGAGACGGGAGTGACTTAACAAAGCCAAAGCACATGAGTTCCTGGCTTTTCTAGTCTTCTCTGGAACCCCAAAAGCAGAAACCTCGAAACCCTCAACGCTGAAAAGATGGCTCGGTTGGGTTTGGCTCGGTAGAGCCCGGGGGAGGGTGGGGGGTACAGCCGAGCCGCCTAAGTCTATTATAAACCTCCGGGTTACATGGCTCGTAACATTATTAACACGCCGCACATTACAGCGAAGACCGTCGCCATGATGCGCGGCATTGGGAAATGGATAATTAATTGTTCCTGAGAGTCCATAATTATCCTGCTGTGACACCTCATAATTTGTCTCCGTAACCCGCGGTGAATGATTAAAGTGACACCCGTGGGGCCGTCCACTGGCCCCTCAGCTTGTCCCGTGTCTGTGCGTCTAGCGTAAACGTCACCCGTAGGGGGGGGGGTTCTCTTGCGGGTTGTGTTCCTACACGGGTCGGATTCGAGTTCATGGGATCGACACGGTCCATCGTAAGCACGGTGGGCCCCAGTGTCCGATGGTCCCACTCTCGGGTACCGGTCAATCGAGTGCACGTATCCTCGTGATCTGAGACCGGCCATCTTTTGACCTGTTGCCACGATAAAGAAAGAAAGAGGAATGATGACTCGCTTACCCTCACCGGACCCAACCTGAGCTTGTTTTACGCTACGAAGCTCTGCCTTGGATAAAGCCGGGCGAGGGGAGTGTGTGACTTAAGATTGTTTTATCCTCCGAGGCTCTCCTTTATATAAAGGAGGGCGAGAGGTGTTGGATGCATCGTCTCACGCCGCATCCCTCTCCCACTTCGCTGCCGTTGATTGGTTGGCGTAGAGTGACGAGGATGGTTCTGAGGGTCGTCGTCACCCTGTGCATGGCTCTCGTGGCGATGCTCTCACCTCGGTGCACCGCCACTTCGCCTTACTATCGCAACCCGCCACCGACCCCCGTGGCTAAGCCTCCTTCCGCTTCTCCGCCACCCTACCACCACCTTCCAGTTCCGCCGGAGCACCACCCTCCAAAGTACCACCACAGAGCACCACCAACACCGCCCAGCCATGGAGCGCAGCCTCCAGTCCACTATCACCCACCGCCAACCGCTGGTGCGCCCCCGCCGCATCACCACCACCACCACCACCACCATCACCATCACCACCACCAACCTACTCCTACACCACCGACTCACGTCGGACACCCTCCGTACGACCACAGTTCTCCGCCACCGCCACCGAGCCATGCCCATATGCCTCCGTATGGCCGGCACCCGCCACCTCCGTCACATGGTTATCCCGTCCCTCCAACTCACAAGCCCCAGACTCCGCCGCCGTCGTACAAGTCTCCACGACCACCACCGGCACCATCGGTCCACCACCCTTGCCCTCCGTTGATGCCGCCCCACCATCCTACGTACCCGCCATCACATCCTACGCCTACGCCACCGCCCGTTTCCCACCACCAATCTCCTCCACCACCAGTTTACGTTTATCCGCCATCACCAACTCACATGCCCCATCATCGACCGCCGCCGCCGCCGCCGCCACCATACAAGACCATCCCCGAGCATGCTCCCCCGCCGCGTCACTATCACTCTTCGCCGCCGCCACCACCACCGCCATACAACTAGTCTTGTGCTTGAATGCTTGCATTTCAATCTTCGTAAAGGTTATCCCTTTACCGAATGATGCAGTGTCGTCTGTAGCGATCAGTGTTGCAAATAAAGAGCGCCATGCCGTGCCTAAGTTGCGATTAGGGAATGTGAAGGTTGTGTACCTTCGGAGGAGCGTTTCTTGCAGTGTAGTCTGTAAACCGTTCTCTCCATGTTTGGGCTTCTCAATCTGAATGAATCTAGAGTTGGGTGTTCAAATTATTTTGAAGCTACTCCATGCTTTAACCCAATGAAAGCTGCCATGAAGCACTGCAAGAATAAGATCGGATGCATTGGCTGTAAAGACGATTAAAACGACCGACGAGAATGACAGTCAAATAAACAAACCAAAAGAGTTGGACCTGCACCTGAAAGATTTAAGGTCAGCAGTAGCGGCTGACCGCTAAGATCCATTGATGGTTCTCAATCAACTCTGAGACCTCTGTTGAATGTGGCGATGCATTCCAAGTAATCGCTATGAAATTCTCAATCATCATAAGTTTAATGGTGAATATGTTGAGGTAAAATAATGTCAACAGGTATAACGACAATTAACCTCGTCCTACATATTAATCTGATTGCAGAAAGAAAGCTATAATCAAAAGCGCGAAATATGATCGTAAGAATGAGCTTTACCCCGAGGAGCGAGGAGGGTCGTCGGAATTGTTTCTCGATAATTTCTAACAAGCCCAAAAGAATGGTGCCGAGATGAGTTGAATCTGACAGTACGATGACTCGTCCTGCATCTGCAACGCTCCTGTCAAAAAGCTAGAAGACCAGCTTGACCCATTCGACTTTGATACACCACAAACTGTTCATAATTTGACGCCATAACAGCCAGTAGGAAAGCAAGCCTGAGAAAAGATCCATCAGCACAAGCTTTGCTTATGCTCCTCTGGCAAACGCTAATTGCTGCAACAATGATATATAGTAGCACATTACGGCTCTCAAAAGTAGTGAGAAAAGTTCTGCTACAAATGGTCCCTTGATTTGCAATTCAAGTCGTCTCATAGAGGACATCAGATTGCCGGAAGGCAAGTGCTTGTATTTCTGAAATGCATTATAGCTTTAGATGTTTGGTTGGCTTGTTTCCGTGAAATGCAGCTTTTGATGTTTGCTTGCCTGCGTTTGAAACTGACCTGCAAATGCAACCAGAGATGTTATGTCATGGAAGGTTATGATGAAAGAGGAACCGCGAGGAGCAGCGACAAGTGATGGCACCAGTAGTGGCTCAGGCGGTGGTGATCGTCGTTGGAAAGTGGCACTCGGACAAAGGTTGAAGGTGGCAAATAACGTGTACTTCGACTCGCAGCTTCTTTTTGCGTGCAAGTCCAACTGCAGGAGAAAGATTACAAGTTGCAAGTCCAAATGCCAAAACCTCACAAGCAGTTCATCCTCATTGAACGGTAATCATTCTGAAATCAGGCTGGCATAGAAAATAAAACATTCAATTTGTCAGTGACCATATCATCATTTAAACATGGATTAATCACCTGCAGTGCAGACTGTTAGAATTTTATTCGAATTAAGAACATCTAGTGATGCAAATACAGAACTAGGGTAAACTCTGAGGATACAAACAATAATTTGGTGGGATGAACAAGAGCACCCAACGGACTAGGTACACTGTTCACATATCAGAATCCACATTGAAGATGCAAATATGGTAGATTTTTTTTTTTCTTGATTTGACCTGGAATATCTTGCAAATCCACATAGAAAACCTCATCCTCAATGATCAAGGTCTTTCTGTGTTCTCATAAGGAACTTCATCGACACAATTAGATTCTGCAGGAGAATGAAAAAGTGAAAACAATGAGCAATCTGTCTGGCAGGCAATCGAGCTGCTAATGATTAAGCTGTTAGTTAAAGAGTCCACATAAAATATCAAGAACTTACGATAGAGTAAATGAGTTGGTAGACCAACATTGAGTACAGGCATCATGAAGGTTTGTTGACAAAAATCCACTAGTATATCAAAGATAAGTTCCCACAAAGACAAAGTAAAAAAGTTAGTCTAGTGGTCCAATGCCCACAAAATGAAATAGAAAATGCTGCCAAAAACAGATTCTTATTTGTGTTACCCGCATAACGAATCACATATGACAGTCAAGGACAACCTCAGTTACCACAGCCAACTTCAGGTCAAGGGAGAATTATCACGAGGGATGGAATCTTCAACACTAGTTAAGGGATTCTCGGAGGAAGCCTTTTCCGGTACCCGTAGAGCACTAACTCCAGAGATGTGAGAAACTATTGGTCAGTCAAAGATCTAGACTACCAAAAACATTAGGAGGACCAATCCTCATTTACTCAAGTCGAACATGTCTAGATTATATAATTTTTAACAACCACTAAGTCTTTTTTCTAATATCTATTCATTGCAATGTACTTTCACATTACCTTATTTTGTGTTGACACCAATAACCAAAATCCCCTTAAAGTCATTTTTTTTCTATCAGAAGAACTTCTAGACAGTTCCTAGGCTTGTTTTTTTTTAATTCAGACATCTTCTTCCCCTCCGCAACACTCGTGCAGCATTTCATTATGGCAATTGGGGTTTGGGGCTTTGTGTGCCATACAGATGCGAGTACTCCATACCTTTCTCTGGCCACTTCCCCCTACCCAATGTGACACAGAATATTTCCTAAGATAACCTGACCCTGCACATCCTTTCTGCTTCTCTGCCAGCAAACTTGGCAAAACCATTATGTAGATACCTTCCAAAATTTTCTCAAGACACTTGGCCATCCTCTGCTTCTAGGTTTTTATGCAATATTTGCAAGTAAGAATCAGTTTGAGGTTTAATTTTATTATCAGAATGAATCAATTAGATCAGATCAAAGTTTGCATCTTATCCAGAAAGCGATTAAAATAAGGAAAATTAAAACCAATGATTAACTTTGCAACAAAAAGAAGGCACTACTTTTCCTCCTTTGATACACTAGTTGGTGTTGTTGGCATCCTAGTTCATCTGATAGATTGGAAGAAAGAGGAAAACAAAACCAAACAGGAAAATAGTGGCAGCTGGTAACGTGTAGACCAATCTGGCATCAACATAGCTCGACTGTGATGCTGACTGGCTGATTCACATTGTTGCCAGTGAAATATCTTATCCATCTTTCATGTCAAAGCAAAGGGGAAGGATGTGGAAACTAAAAGAACATTTACAACTTTCATCCAATTTCTTGAGAATAGCAAGGAATACCACAACAATTGTACTCGAGTGTCTAATCCAAAAGAGAAGAGAAAGCTACTAGAGCAGAAAATTTTATTACAGTTATTCATGCAGTAATGACTTTACATGGAGAATTCCCATGCTAGCTGACGATCGGACAGGTTAGCACATGAACATGTATATATAGGATCACTAGCATGAGGAAGCAGAGAAGAAAAAAAGAGAAAATGGATAAATAAACTAAAAAATTATGCACCTCTTAACACTCCCCAGAATCAATGCCTCTTCAACAATTAGAAAGAGGAGAGGGAAGCAGGGTACATAAGGAACAGGGTGGATGGTCCAAGTAACTGAGAAACTGGGACAACCTATGCAAAAAAGATTCTAACGCCAATGGTCATAATCCTAATCTTAACCGGCTCTTATTTGGCCTAGTCTAATTTAGCTAGGATGGAAAAAGAGACACCAATGATACCATTTCCAAAGGGTATCAAAATATACACCAGTATTAACTGTCAGTAACCTTTTGGTACTATTGAGTGTTCACCCAAATGGGACATTCATGGATCAGCTTTCATTCTAACTCATCAAATACGTAAACATGCTCAATAATTTCTTCAAAAGAATTGTTATTTGCTTTGCTAGACCTAACAACAGAAGTATATTTTTGCAGTTATTGTCTTGCAAGAAAGAAACTTCAAAAACTAACAAAAAAAGATCTTGCATGTCATCAAATTCCAAGAAAAGAGCTTCCGTTTTAAGGTTCACCTTCTTTGTTCATAATGCAACAAATTGGTAAAAAATACTAAAAATGATCTAAGAGAAAAAGATGGATATCTTAAAATATAATCCACATATCTGGGCAGCTACAGGAAAAAAATCTGCTATCTCATCTTAGGCATCAAGATATTGTGAAAAACATAAACCACTATGTTGCCTGTGAAGATTAAAGCTAATACTCTCTAGGCTTCCCCAAGATTTCACAAAGAGAGGTTGCAGAGGTAAGGCTCAAGAGCTTTGTGCTTTGGCTGCTTTTTTTTTTATGTAGAAGAATGACAAAGGAGGAAGAAAATGCAGAAAAAAAGAAGAAAAAGGAAAACACATGTTCAACAAAGAACTATATCTTCAGCTAGACACCATATATGTCACTGAATTAACAATTTAATCAGTCTAAGAGTTCTCCCTCAACTAAACATTAAGCAGCCTATTTCATCTTATCTTTTATCTATCCTACCATAACCCATTTTTGACATCCTAGTCCAACTCTAAAACATCATCAAGAAGATTATGAAGAGAATCCCAACGAAGTGCCAGAAAATTCTGAATAGTTTGCCCCTTTTACAAATCAAATTCTGAACTAACTCGGACTCAGAGTAACTGCAACAAGTAGACCATTTGCAATTTATAAATACCAGTAAGTTTAAACTTTGAAATTCATGTCTTCTCAGTACATAAAAGAATGAAAGAGGAAAACTGAAGCATGCACGAACTAGGAAAATAAAGACCAACACTCGAGACACAAAAGGAAAATTAACATAATGTGAAGCAAAAGGCAATATTTTACAATAAAGTGTTTGAATTATTCATATAGAAAGCCAAATAGACTTGTTGATTTACTACCTAAGGAAGGGTTTGCCCACACAAATGACTCAGTTGGAAGTGAACAAAGTTCCTGGACTAAGGGCACAAAAGCAAAATGCAACCAAACTATGATGAAATTGGATATTTGAGTTATCATGATTATCAAGAGTTTTTAAGATGGTGACAGAGAAAGGTCCAAAAGTCAATCACTGAAACCAACTTTGATTAGTACTAGCCACAATGCACTGAAGCCAAATCAACTCATGCTCGAATCCATATCCACACCTACTTTTTAAACAATTTACAGAATGACGAGTCAAATATTAATTCAATCATTGGATAACATAGATCACAAAATGCCACTTTTTTATTTATTCATTTCTTTATTTTTTTAAACTTGTAAATAGATGAGAAATAGAGATCTTGTTATTCCATATTAAAGATGTTTGGGATGTTTAGGTGATGATGAAAAAAAATTCTTGCCTTCCAGACAGCCCTAGTGCAAATAAAAGTATCTATAATCTTCAAAGTTCATAAGAAAGCAATGATTGGATACACTTTGCACCTTATGTTGGAACCAACTGGAAAAAAAAAAAAGTTGAAGTCACTTCGAATAGAACTAGGCTATGCCCTTCTCTAGAAAATGTAAATTCTATTAAACAACCACACATCAAGTTGTTCTATATATTATCCTCCCATGCCTCTCTTACTTCTTAGTGTCTGTAAATATTGTTAGTTTCTATTTATTAATAGATATTCAATATATTGTTCTTTTCATCTATGTCTACTGTGATTTTCAAGTTGAGGTAGTGAAATCTGAATAAGAGTCTCGTTGCATAATGTCATACTCTCTCATGCTGATGAGAACAAGCCAAAAATTGGCCTAGCCATGCATCAGTATAGCTGACATGACCCGGTATGGAAAGACATGATTATCTTGATTCTACTATTCTCTTGTTTGAAAAGCTTTTTAACCAAGTCTCTTGACAACAATTGAACAAGAAAACATCAAACCTTAACAGAAAACTTTGGGAAACCTTTAGCATCTTGCTTTTTTTTTTAATGTTTAAGACATGTTAAAAGTCAATGCAATTACTCTTGGGAATACATCTGCAATGTTTGCCACCATCATTACGTCTGGAACAATCCCTCATAACTAGGGTCTCTTCTTCGTGGGAAAGAAAGTTTAAAACTAAGAGATAATTGTACTACTGTAATGCTGGAACAAAGAAAAGACTGCCTAAGCATTTCTCTGGGTTCTGCAGTAAGATAAATAGATATTATTATACTTATAGTGACAGAAAGTGATAGTTCCAGATCACCCTCCTATAGTATCATCTTGACCGACCCCTTATTGGAATGGTCAATGCTCAACCAAATGGAGTTGGTTAGCCCATCTCCCAATGGACAGATGGAGCCAGGAACAGCTAACCTTGCCCTGATTTGGCAACTATTTGCTCCCTTGTTGGGACTAGGATAGGAAATTGCCACATAAGCCTACTACAATCATCTCTAACCTGTTCTCGTAAGAGATAAGAATCATCATCTGCGGATCGAAGTTTCACAATGCTAAAAATAGATTCTACCAAGGCTACTACAACCTTAAGATGGCTCAGCCAACATCATATGACCACCATGGCTGGTTGAATAGGGGCCTATTAAGCACCATATAGTTCTAAGATGGGCTAGTGAACCTGATGTTTGGCCAAGAAAAACTAAGACTGCCAGGAACATCATAATATGTTACAAGAACACAGATTAATTATTAAGTCAAAGATCCACTTATCCTTCCTCCATCGAGTCCACCAATACCTTTTTAGACTGAGTCCAGTTTCACCGAAATAAGCCAGGAAGTTGTTATTACTAGTCTCACCTATCATGCATCCTAATTTATCAGGGAAATCACTATAGATATCAAAGAATAGCATAACTGATAACATGTATATCAAAGATTCAAACAATAAGGATGATGGCTTGCACCTTGAGATTTAATTTTCTAATAGACAACATCCATTATATGAAAACTCTTCCAGGTTGGCAGGAAATTCAAGTATTTGTACTGTTAAAAGTATTCCCAAGTGAAGCTTATGACTTATGTGAAGCCATGTTTTTTTTCAATATATGGCAATGTAATTGGTTGATATAAAAAATTGAGAGTTTGGTTGCTTTATGTATGTTGCTTGTGACTTTTATACATAATTTTCTCAATTATCTTTCATTGATAGGTGAAAAATACCTAAATTTACCAAAAAAGGTTAAGACCATAAACCAATGTTAATAATTCACTACAGTAACAAGAGCAAGTGACTGAAGGAAACAAGCAGTGAGATCAAAAAACAAATGACAGAGTTGATCCTTTAACCTGTATGGCTTACCTCTGGCAACCTGTATGTAGAAGAATGCATGACAGTCGTGGAAGCCTACTAAGGAGAATCAATTTAGGCACCAGACATCTTAAAAGAACTAATTTGTCATCAAGGAAGTAGCTGGTAATCCTCATTTACCAATCCTTTTGGTCTTGACCTCCTTGCAATATATTTCACAAGATATCTATCTGGTGTTGTAATACTATTATTTTCTTGTACTTCAGATCCTTCTATGACATATCTTCGACATGTAGATGTAAACAATACAACATCAGATACTTTTGTCTTCTCATAATCTAACGATACAGAGTCGGTGCTACAAAAATTTGCATCAGAACTAACAATTCTATCAGAAGAGTTGCCCTGATCCTCCTTTGGTGGCATAACAGGATGACCATCTCTGCCATTATCATCAATTAGCTTCTTCTGCTGGTTCCTGTTGGATTCTGGATCAACATCTGAACCCTGACCAAACACAGTTCTCGCTGCCACATCAAGAAAGGAATTATCTTCAGCACAAATCTCAGCTGCTTTGTAAACTCCGTGATCACCGGAATCAACATTCCTGCTCATCTGATCACCACCTCGGCCACACACTTTCTTTACGTCAATTGATCCAACAGCACCTGAGCTTAAAGAGCAAGAAGAACTCCTTGAGATCCTCCTAGACCCATTCATAGCCAGATGTAGCTGGAGAGCCAGTTCTTGATCGGTAACTACAGCCAGATCAGCATTCTGCTCTAAAATTTCGACCTTGGCTGCAAGAACAGCTCCTAACGCATTCCTAGCCCGTTCAGCGGCACGTTTTGCAGCATCAGCCTTCTTCAGAGCATTTTCCCTGGCCCTCGCAGCTACCTCGATCTTCTTCTCTGCCACGGAACTGGCTTCCCTCACCACCACCTCGAGCGAAACCCTAGAACCAATTCCAGGTTTCCTGCCCCAAAATTTAGGGATCACACAGCAATCGACGCAGGTGAAGGAGCCCGGCTCCAGGCGACAAGGATCGAGGCAGCGGTGCTCGCGGTCGACGCATCCGAGATGGACGCGGCAGGAGCAACTGAGGCAAGTGAGGGAACGTTCGGCGTCAGCGATGGAGGAGAAGGGGGAGAAGCAATAGGAGCAGATGTCAGCTGATTTGACGCGGGCGAGGCAGGTGCGGCAGAGGAGGGCGACGCGCCACTGGGATCGGAGGTGGTCAAGGGGGTTGTTGTTGTTGTTGTTGGACGGGAAGCGGAGACCACAGCTATGGCAGAGGAAGAGGTCGGGGGCGTACCGGGTCTTCTTAAGCAGGTGGTGAAAAGAGGAGTAGGAGGAGCAGGAGGAAGTGGCAGCGTTGCGCTTACAGGGGGAGAGACGAGGAGGATTGGGAGAGGGGCGGCCCAGGCGATCAGTTCGCTTCTCTCCTCTTCTTCCTCCTCCCGCATGCTGCTTTTCTTCCACCATGACCAGGAGGCTAGAACGAACCGGGAATCTCCTGCTTCGCTGCTTCTTATTCTTCTCCTTCCTCAACTCCGCACGGCAACGCGTGGGCGGCGCACGAAGACCAGATGTGACGGGGTTTTAAGAGCCTGTATCGTATGCATGCGTTATTCACACCCCTTCCCAACGAGGACGACAGCGAATGAGTGTCATTGTTGTTATTATCATCATCGTTATCATTATTATTATTATTATTATTATTATTATTATTAAAATAAATAACTCGTACGGTTTCTTCGTGCTATTATACCGTTTATTACTGTGTTCACAACATTTATATTCTTTTTCGATTCAGTTAACCAGTACAGATCGTGCTTACTGCCTACGCCTATAATTGACCCAAAAAATTATTAAAATCCACAAATATATAAATTGGTGATCAAAATCGAAGTACAATAGTTACGTGTTGGCCTAATTTTAATGTCATAATTTCATAATTTTAATGCCAATTTCGATCATAATTGCACTAAGATTCACGTTTGGTTTAATTGATTTTGATTCAGCTAAATTGAACTAATTTATTTTATAAAATATATATTTAAAATTGTTTAAAATTAGAAAATCGGTTACTGGTTAATTAAACAAAATAAGTCAATCTTAAATCAGTTTAGTTAGTTAGTTGGCTTGCGCTCGCCTGAGTCGAGGCGCCGGTTGGTTCGATCGAACCAACTAACATAGTTCAACCCCGTAACATCGTCCAACCACCCCACCTCCTCGCCCTACCCCGTAAAAGAAAACAAAGGTGAAAGAAACCCTACATCTGTCGCCGCTCTGCCAGCCCGTCAGCAACCTCGTCCAATCTCGTCCGCCGCTGCAGCTCGTCCGCCGCTGCATCTCCTCTAAACCCTAAAACTCTGTCTGCTGCTATAGCAGCTCTGTCTGCCGCCGATGGCAACCTCTTCCATTGCCGTCTTTCGCCGCCTTCGCACGCTCTGTCCGACGCTGCAGCTCCGTCCGCCGTCGTCGACAACGTCATCTGCTGCCTTCGTCCGCCACTGCAGTTTCATCCGTTCGCAGCTGCAGTTTCGTTCGCCGCCCTCTGCTTCCCCCACCTTCCTGTTAATTAAACTGCGAACGGATGAGCAGCAACTCGTTTGGAGCAGTTTAAATATATTTGTTCTATCTACAACACCATGGGCAATATGCACTTTGATTTATACATGAAACTTCCTTAGCTTTTACTTGATGATGTCTTAGAGCAGCAAAACATTCCTTGTTAACAAGATGCTTTTGGAGCAGTTTAATTCTAACATAGGTCTTCATAAACATGTTTAGTATATTTCTATTTAGTTGTATATTATTTTAATTATAATATTCGAGAGCATCTCCGCTCCTGCGTTTTGGGACCTTAGCGGCTTTTGGTTCTTACAACACATTGTAAGATATTATAGTGCTTTATCTAAAACATTCCCTCCTTGAATTTGCTGAATCCACATTAGTAGTTTTTTATTCATATTTCTGTTTCATATCTTAGTTCTTAAATTCTTAGCTGATTTTTTTTTTCTTTGCACCTTTCTGTAAGAGACCATATTTGATAGCTTTTCTGTACTTGTTTACAGCTGCTGAGACATTCTCGAAAAATTTTCTGGACTTTGCTTTAATTACAGTTCCAAAAAACCTAGAATATTCTGTAACTTTAGCCTGGTCCTATGCACTGACTGCTATTGTTGTTACCTGAAAACGTTTGTTAGATATCTAACACAATCTTTTTGTTGCAGCGAGCTGGGGCCGGTGGCAACACGCACGATTGCAACTCAAGCAGGTAATAAGCCTTTACAATCCCACTCCATTTTTATTGCAATAAGAGAATTTCATTTATGCATTTGGAGTGTCATTTCTTTACACATGCGACCACATGTTATGCAGTTAGAAGTTGGATGAAGGGCGTTAATAACATTCATGAGATCACAGCATCGAATCTCCAAGCTTCTCAAATCAGATTTGGAACATGTGGTATTTGGCAGCCATTTAATGCACTTATTGGGGATACACTTAGTATTCTTCCAGATTTCCATTATTTTAGTGCATAGATGCTTCTTGACGGATTAGCTATCTCAAATGCTTTTTAAAAAGTGCTTAACCTCCCTTAATTTTTCAATATCTTCTTGTTAGTCTTTGTTGCCCATTATCGGCGCTTATATTTTATTGTTTTGGACATTTGGTATATAGTTCGAGCATGTTAGTTTGACGGTTGCTCATTTTGGAATTTGTGAAGTTAATTTGGTAGCCAAATTTGTATGGTTATTGCTTTTGAGCAGCTCGTTTGTTTTGATCACTTGACTTGTACTAATTGAATTATATGTTAGTACTTCGTTTTGAGTTTCATTTGAAGTTTGAGATTCCCTTTTCATTACTGACTATGCTGTTGTGTGCTGTTATTATATTAAAGCTCACTGTTTTTTATGTGAAGTGATCATGTTGGTGTGGCTGCACATATGATTTAACTTGGTCCGTGCCCTTTTGGTGTCAGCATTATGCTACTGGCATTTATGTAAATGGTTCTGTGGGTTAGAATTTATTGTAGTGTATCTGATTATATTGCCCCTTAATTGTTAATTGATATATCCTTGTTCTTAATAAGCTTTCAGGGTTAATAAACCATTTTAGTGGGGTTTGCTAGCTGAATTATTCATTTTTGTATATTGTAATTGTTCGCTAAATTTCCGACACCTTTTAGTAGTTATAAATGATTTTGTTTGGAATCTTATCATTATTTTGGTTGTTTACTAAAAAATTAAAGATCAATAACTAAAAATTGGTTTTTAGTATAGGATTAAAATAATATGCTATGTACCTGAAGCTTGAGATTTCTAGTATAGGATTAAAATTAATTGCCCTTTATCGGTGCTTATTTTTTATTGTTTTGGACCCTTGGTATATAGTTCGAGCATGTTAGTTTGACGGTTGCTCATTTTGGAATTTGTGAAGCTAATTTGGTAGCGAAATTTGTATGGTTATTGCTTTTGAGCAGCTCGTTTGTTTTGATCATTTGACTTGTACTAATTGAATTATATGTTCGTGTCAGCATTATGATACTGGCATTTATGTAAATGGTTCTGTGGTTTGAATTTATCGTAGTGTATCTGATTATATTGCCCCTTACTTGTTAATTGATATATCTTTGTTCTTAATAAGCTTTCAGGGTTAATAAACCATTTTAGTGGGGCTTGCTAACTGAATTATTCATTTTTGTATATTGTAATTGTTTGCTAAATTTCCAACACATTAGTAGTTATAAATGATTTTGTTTGGAATCTTATCATTATTTTGGTTGTTTACTCAAAAATTAAAGATCAATAACTAAAAATTGATTTCTAGTATAGGATTAAAATAATATGTTATGTACCTGAAGCTAGAGATTCTTGCCTTTACGATTGTTTATCAGTTTTAAAACTTTGACCCTACTTTCAAGTTTCAAGCCAATGTTACATACATCAATAGCAAACAACCACCAGGTTTAGTGTTCTATGAGCCTGATCCTTGGGAAATCTTATGGAATGGGTAATCAAGATAATATAATTAAGGAAAAGGTTTCTAGAAAATAGGGTAGCCATGGTGGATTTTCCTGCAAAGCAACTCGCCAGTTCCTACACTATGTGACAGTTTATAGAATGTCCTCTAGTGCTCTCTCAGATGGTCAGCGTTGATAGAGGAAATCTATGCTCAGATTGAGGTAGATAAATACAAGGTTTTAAAGATCTGTCTAGCTAGTACTGACATGAGGTCGAGATTTTAATCATTGAATGAAGGTATCTCCCCATCACATGGCACGTATGACCTTAGCATTTAAACTCCTTAAACATAAGTATTTTTTCCAAACCCTTGGAAAGATTTTTCAGACTTGCATCAGTGCATGCTATGGCAGATGGCAGCAATACTCTGGCACCTGCCTACCTTGTTTCTACCTCCAAGAATAATCATTACAAAGCTATTATGGTGTAGAAAGCACTATGAGATGTTAAAGTATTAAACTAGATTATAAGATGGAGGAATTTCTTCCGTGATCAGGTAACTATTATAACCCTGTTAGTCTTAGTCCCGCTGATAACTTGAACTATAGGACTACTATGGCACAATCTAGTTTTCTGCTGGTCATAAAGCAAACAATTATCTACTTTTTCTTTTTATTTTATCTTTTTTTTTTCCATCTATTTCACATTGCTCACTTTTCCATGTAAGATTGTTATTCTTGTAACTATTTAAATTCAGTTTTAACTTGACATTCTTATTCTTTGTGTTCAAGGAATTTCAGGTCACAAATACTCGTATACACTAAATTTGAGGCGTGCCTTCAGTTCAAATATAAGCCAGTTGCCTGTCATTACTGACCCTGAAATAGAAGCTGCAATGAAGGATTTGTTGGCGATTAACTGGGATGAAATTCCGGACTCTGTTATAAGTGAGACAAAGAAGGCTCTGTCAAAAACCACTGAAGATATAGCTGGCCAAGAGGCTTTGGCAAATGTATTTCGTGCAGCTGAGGCATCTGTGGAATTTAGTGGGGTATTGGTATCCCTTAGATTGGCACTTGATGATTTATGCGGCTTAAGTGGTGAGGTCAGTCATTTTGTTTATGTAGACTTTGAACGGAGGAACTTAGGTGCTATTTTTCTCAATTTTCAAGCAATTGTCTATTTTGTTCTAATATTGACAAACATGATAATGATTGTTCACAGAATGTTGGACACCTGCCAGAGCATCTGGAAGATGCCATAAGAGCTTCATATAAACGATATATTACCTATTTGGATTCATTTGGTCCTGATGAGACCTTTTTGAGGAAAAAGGTTGAACTTGAATTGGGAACAAAAATGATACACTTGAAAATGAGATGCAGTGGCATTGGTTCTGAGTGGGGAAAGGTAAGCAAACTTTACAATGATGTTTTTTGCTGCATGAATTTTCACAGCAGGACTTATATTAGTTAGTTATTAATTTTTTAAATATATTATGTTTCTTTTAAGCTTTGAGTTACTGAAGTCTTTGATGTTAATGATCTCAAAACTCAGAAACCTGAATACAACTCTGTTTATGTAATATTATATGTTATGCCTGTAATTAAGCTTCCCATATACATTACATTGTAGTTAGCGTCATATCTGATAACTCTTAGGGCCTTGGAGCAGTGTTCTTTTCCCTAAAAGCATGGAATACCATGTTGGCTGTACCAGCTGTCATTTTTCAGGCCAACATGGCACTGAGATTGACACTTTCTGTAAAAGTTTATGATGTTATTGCTTGGCACAGCTTGGAAAGGTAAGAAATACTTTCAGTTTTTGCTACTATCGAAGCCCAAACCAAACCAAGACGTTCTGAGCCATTTTTCACCAATTAGTTTTTTCTTCGTCTGTCCATCAGTATGCTTATGGTGGTGTTTATCATGCTAGCCACATGCCTCTTGGCTGGTTGCCCAACAAGCACTCCTGTGACACAATTGTTTAGTTGGTCTAAATATAGCTGGTTGTTTGTGCAAAGCACGCATGCTGCTTATAGTTCTTTCTGCTTGCCATTAACATATCCCGTCGTGATATTAGAATATAGTAGCAGAAGCTCAATTACTTGGAAATAAACAATCTTTACGTGGCCCTTGTCTTTCAAGGCAATCTGTAGGAGATTTATACCCTTTGACTGGCCATCAGAAACCTTTCTCCCTTGTGTTTGGATACTATGTGATCATTGTTAGATATTTTAAGGTAAACCAAGGGTTTGATATTAAGAATAGGCAATTGACAGAATGATAACCTGTGAGCACTCTTGGTTAGCCATGTTTTAGTTGACTTGTCACCTTTATTGGGATCTCACTATCAACTCTGAAGAATCAAGGGAAACCTGAAATTAATTGTCATGCCTAACCGTGGTCAGGCCCACTGCATAAAAGATGTAATGCTTGCTTGCATATATGTGTATTTCTGTATTTCAGGAAGTTGTAGCAAACTTATGATCGACTACTGTTACTTGCAGGTTACGCTTCTTGGCACCTCTGGGCTTTCCGGGTCCTATGTGGAGCTCAGGTCGTGAGAAGCGATTCTGAGAGCACTTTTGGATGGCTTTCCATTCTGTTGCATGTTGTCACGGCCATTGTTGGATGTGTGGCTGTCTCCGTTCTATCGAAGTATTAACTACCTGCAAGAAATGAAGGACATGCTTTGTCTACCTTGATCGTTCAGGATTTTCTTTCGTATTAAATAAATATGATCAGTATGATATGCAATATGTTAGTCATTTGCCTGACATATTCTCATTAGGTATGACTCCTTTCTATCCAAGTATAACTGCCTGCAAGAAACAAAGGCCATCATCCTTTGTCTACTTTGATCGTTCAGGATTCTCTTTCCTAATAAATAAATGACTCAAGTACGGGATACAATATGTTGGTCATTTGCCTGACTTGGTTTTTTATATGGTATGAGTCTACCATGTTGGGTTCAAAGCCTTTTCTTGTGGATGTACTTCTACCCATTGGCCACAAATATATTCGTCTACGGAATCAGACTTTCATGATATATATTCGTCTACCATGATATAATGCTTTTCCAAGAAATTTGCTTATATTGGATGCATTTGACTGATTGTTAAAAGATAGAGATTTGTATCTTCCACTGCTTGATTCATTTGACTATTTGATTCTTGCTTTTTAGGAGTTAAGCATTGATTACGTAGAATAGTAGATCATTTAATTCATCAGCCAATCCAACATGATGCATATAGGTGGTCATCGAATGCCTAAACCTGCATGCATTTCTGAGTTGCATTATGGTTTGAATGTTTGGTTGCCTGCATTTGATACTGACCTGCAAATGCAACCAGAGATGTTATGTCATGATGGAAGAGGAACAGAAAAAGGAGATGACGGCGAGTAGTAGTGGCTCAGGTGGTGCTGATCGATGTAGTAGTGGCTCAGGTGGTGCTGATCGATCGTTGTCGGAAAGCAGCACTCCGATGATGGTTGAAGGGGGCAAATAACATGTACTTTGACTCTCGCAGCTTCTTTTTACCAGCAAGTCCCAACTGCAGGAAAAAAGATTACAAGTTGCAAGCCCAAACGCCAAAACCCCGCAAGCAGTTCATCCTCCTTGAACGGTAATCAGCCTGAAATCAAGCTGGCATAGACAATAAAACATCCAATTTGTCAGTGACCATATCACCATTTAAACATGGACGAATCTCCTCCAGTGCATACTACTAGAATTTTATTCAAATTAAGAACATCTAGTGATGCACATACAGAATTAGGGTAAACTCTGAGGATACAAACAATAATTTGGTGGGATGAACAAGAACACCTAATGGACTAGGTGTCCCGTTCATATATCAGAATCCACATTGAAGATGAAAATATGGTAGATTTTTTTTTTCTTGATTTTGACCTGGAATATCTTGCAAATCCACATAGAAAACCTCATCCTCAATGATCAAGGTCTTTCTGTGTTCTCATAAGGAACGAACTCCATTGACACCATTAGATTCTGCAGGACAATGAAAAAGAGAAAACAATGAGCAATCTGTCCGAGCAACTACTAATGATTAAGCTGTTAATTAAAGAGTCCACATAAAAATATCAAGAAATTACGATAGAGTAAATGAGTTGGTAGACCAACATTGAGAACAGGCGTCATGAAGGTTTGTTGACAAAAATCCACTAGTATATCAAAGATAAGTTCCCACACAGACAGAAGTAAAACATTTAGTCTGGTGATCCAATTCCCACAAAATGGAATAGAAAATGCTGCCAGAAACAGATTCTTATTTGTTTTACCTGCATAAAGAATCACATGTGACAATCAAGGACAACCTCAGTTACCACAGCCAACTTCAAGTCAAGTCAGTATTATCATGAGGGCTGGAATCTTCAAGACTAGTTAGGGGATTCTCGGAGGAAGCCTTTTCCGGTACCCGTGCAGCACTAACTCGAGATGTGACAAACTATTGGTTAGTCAAAGATCTAGACTTACCAATCTCCTCATTTTACTCGAGCAGAAACATGTCTAGATTATATAATGTTTAACAACCACTAAGTCTTTTTTCTAATATCTATTCATTGCAATGTACTGTTTCAGTCTTTATGTAACAACAAGATCACATAATTCACATTACCTTATTTTGTGTTTACACCAATAACCAAAATCCCCTTGAAGTCAATTTTTTCTATCAGAAGTTCCTAGGCTTGTTTTTTCCAATTCAGACTTCTTCCCCTCTGCAACACTCGTGCAGCATTTCATTATGGCAATTGGGGTTTGGGGCTTCAAGCGCCATACAGATGCGAGTACTCCATACCTTTCTCTGGCCACTTCCCCCTACCCAATGTGACACAGAATTATTTCCTAAGATAACCTGGCCCTGCATTGTGCCTCCTTTCTGCTTCTCTGCCAGCAAACTTGGCAAAATCATTATGTAGATACCTTCCAAAATTTCCTCAAGAAACTTGGCCATCCTCTGCTTCTAGGTTTTTTGGTGATATTTGCAAATTGCAAGTAAGAATCAGTTTGAGGTTTAATTTTATAAACAGAATGAATCAGTTAAATCAGATCAAAGTTTGGCATCTTATCCAGAAAGCGATTAAAATAAGGAAAATTAAAACCAATGATTAACTTTGGAACGAAAAGAAGGCACTAATTTTCCTCCTTTGATACACACTAGTTGGTGTTGTTGACATCCTAGTTCATCTGATAGATTGGAAGACAGTGGAATACAAAACCAAACAGGAAAATAGTGGCAGCTGGTAACATGTAGACCAATCTGACATCAACATAGCTCGACTGTGATGCTGACTAGCTGAGGTAGCCATTGAGATAATCCGTAACGGATTGAAATATGAACCTTGCACAGGACTATTCCTCAAAACCCGAAAAAGATATGTGATACTATTCTTACCTAATTTACATTAATTTTGCTAAACTTATACTATTATTATATTTATTTCTAACTTAAAAATCCTGTCCTAACTTTTTTTTTTTTTTCAGGTATTTTCGAAGGATTTTACACCTAAATTAGATGTACCGCTCGGTATGCTTTGGCGTATCGCTCGATCAATAGTACCGTACCATACCATACTGAGCCAAGCTCGAAACACCGGTATGGTACAGTATTTCAATTCTTGTTTATAATACAACAAATTGGTAAGAAAAATACTAAAATTGATCTAAGTGAAAAAGATGGATATCTTAAAATATAATCCACATATCTGGGCAGCTACAGGAAAAAAATCTGCTATCTCATCTTAGGCATCAAGATATTGTGAAAAACATAAACTGCTATGTTGCCTGTCAAGATTAAAGCTAATACTCTCTAGGCTTCACCAAGATTTCACAAAGAGAGCGTGCAGATGTAAGGCTCAAGAGCTTTGTGCTTTGCTTGCTTTGTCTCTATGTAGAAGAATGACAAAGGACAAAGAAAATGAAGAAAAAAGAAGAAAAAGGAGACCACATGTTCAACATAGAACTATATCTTCAACTAGACATCATATATGTCATTGAATTAACAATTTAAGCAGTCTAAGAGTTCTCCCTCAACTAAACATTAAGCAGTTAACAGCCTATTTCATCTTCTCATTATCTGTCCTACCGCAACCTTTTTTTGACATCCTAGTCCAACTCTAAAACAACATCAAGAAGATTATGAAGAGAATCCCAACGAAGCACCAGAAAATTTAGAATAGTTTGCCCCTTTTACAATTCAAATTCTGAACTAACTCTGACACAGTATAACTGCAACAAGACCGATTTGAGTTAGCATTAATAAACCATTTACACTTTATAGACACCACTATATTTAAACTTTGAAATTCATGTCTTCTCAGTACATAAAAGAATAAAAGAGGAAAACTGAAGCATGCATGAACTAGGAAAATAAAGACCAACACTCAAGACACAAAAAGAAAATTAACATAATGTGAAGCAAAAGTCAATATTTTACAATAAAGTGTTTGAATTATTCATATAGAAAGCCAAATAGACTTGTTGATTTACTACCTAAGGAAGGGTTTGCCCACACAAATGACTCAGTTGGAAGTGAACAAAGTTCCAGGGGTAAGGGCACAAAAGCAAAATGCAACTAAGCTATGATGAAATTGGACATTTGGGTTATCATGATTATCAAGATTTTTTAAATTGGTGACAGAGAAAAGTCCTAAAGTTAATCACGGAAACCAACTTTGGTTAGTACTAGCCACAATGCACTGAAGCCAAACCAACTCATGCTCGAATCCATATCCACACCTACTTTTTTTAGAAATTTACAGGATGATGAGTCAAATATTAACTCAATTATTGGATAACATAGATCACAAAATGTCACTTTTGTTATTTATTCATTTCTTTATTTTTTAAACTTGTAATAGATGAGAAATAGAGATCTTGTTATTCCATATTAAAGATATTTGGGATGTTTAGGTGATGATGAAAAAAAATTCATGCCATCCAGACAGCCCTAGTGCAAATTAAAGCATCTATAATCTTCAAAGTTAATAAGAAAGTAATGATTGGATACACTTTGCAATTTATGTTGGAACCATCTGGAAAAAAGAATGAAGTCACTTCGAATAGAACTAGGCTATGCCCTTCTCCAGAAAATGTAAATTTTCTTAAACAACCACACATCAATTTGTCCTATATATTATCCTCCCATGTCTCTCTTTCTTCTTATGTCTGTAAATATTGTTAGTTTCTATTTATTAATAGATATTCAATATATTTTTCTTTTCATCTATGTCTACTGTGATTTTCAAGTTGAGGTAATGAAACCTGAATAAGAGTCTTGTGTGCATAATGTCATACTCTCTCATGCTGATGAGAACAAGCCAAAAATTGGCCTAGCCATGCATCAGTATAGCTGACACGACCCGACATGGACTGGCATGATTATCTTGATTCTACTATTCTCTTGTTTGAAAAGCTTTTTAACCAAGTCTCTTGACAACAATTGAACAAGAAAACATCAAACCTTAACAGAAAACTTTGGGAAACCTTTAGCGTCTTGCTTTTTTTTATATGTTTAAGTCATGTTAAAAGTCAATGCAATTACTCTTGGGAATACATGTGCAATATCTGTCACCATCATTACGTCTGGAACAATCCCTCATAACTAGGGTCTCTTCATGGTGGGAAAGAAAGTTCTAAACTAAGAGATAATTGCACTACCGTAATGCTGGAATAAAGAAAAGGCTGCCTGAGCATTTATCTGAGTTCTGCAATAAGATAAATCAGTGATTTAAAAAGCGCTAGGCGCCCACCAGAGCGAAGCGAAATGCTCCCAAATATTATAATTAAAATAATATACAACTAAATAGAAATATGCTAATCATGTTTATGAAGACCTATATTAGAATTAAACTACTTTGTATGCTTGTGATTAATTCTATAACCTAATATATAATTTTAAATCAATAAAGATTAGAGATTTAATAATCTGTTGTTAATAGTATATTATTTACTGTTACCAGTAGTTAGAGGGGAGAAAAAAACCATTAACAGTAGCAAAGAGGGAAAAAAATATAAGATGGAGAAAAGTGTCACTGATGGTTGACAATGGGGAAGGAGAAGGCAGCGGTGACGAAGGAAGCAGCGGAAGACAGCAGTAGCGGTGGAGGAAGTTGCGGATGGCAGTCGCAACAACAGAGGAAGCTGCGGACGGCAATTGCGACAGTGGCGACAGCAACAGAAGCTGCAGACAACAACGTCGTGGACAGATGAAGCTTCCAAAGTGTACGTTAGTTGCGGAGGAAGCTACAGTTGTCTCCCTTAACAGTAGAAGGAACTGCCAACGATGGCAGAAGAAAGCTACGGACGAAGGCTAAGCCGTCGAACCCGTCCGTTGATCGCTCGGGGTCGCACGGGCATGCAAGGGTGGCTTTTGCAGGTAAGAAAGTGCTTAGCTGGTTCAATCAAACCAACTAGCCACTGTTGAATCGAACTAGACGTAAAATTCTGTTTCGGTTCAACTATTGGAGCCGGGTGCTCGCCTGAGGCACTATTGAGGCAACGCCTCAATTGAAGTGCATCGTCTGGTTCACTATTGAGGCACTCATGCCTCGCCTAGCCTTGCCCAAGGGCCCATTTAAATCACTGAGATAAATAGATATTATTATACTTATGGTGACAGGAAGTGACCGTCTGGTTCACTATTGAGGCATCGTCTGGTTCAAGCAACGCCTCATTGAAGTTCATCGTCTGGTTCACTATTGAGGCACTCATGCCTCGCCTAGCCTTGCCCAAGAGCCCATATAAATCACTGAGATAAATAGATATTATTATACTTATGGTGACAGGAAGTGACCGTTCCAGATCACCCTCCTACAGTATCATCTTGACTGACCTCTTACTACAGTGGTCAATGCTCAACCAAATAGAGTTGGTTAGCCCATCTCCTGATGGACAGATGGAGCCAAGAATGGCTAGCCTTCCCTGACTTGGCAACTATATGCTCCCTTGTTGGGACTAGGATAGGAAATTGCCTCATGAGCCTTCTACAATCATCTCTAACCTGTTCTAGTAAGAGATAAGAGTCATCATCTGCTGATTGAAGTTTCACAATGAAAAAAATAGATTTTATCAAGGCTACTACAACCTTAAGATCGCTTAGCCAACATCATATGACCACTATGGCTGGCTGAATAGGGCCTATTAAGCACCAGATAGTTCTAAGCTGGGCCAGTGAACCTGATGTTTGGCCCAGAAACACTAAGACTGCCAGGAACATCATAATATGTTACAAGAACACAGATTAATTATTAAGTCAAAGATCCACTTATCCTTACTCCATCGAGTCCACCAATACCTTTTTAGACCAAACCCAGTTTCACCAAAATAAGCCAGGAAGTTGTTATAACTAGTCTCACCTATCATGCATCCTAATGTATCAAGGAAACCACCATAGATATCAAAGAATAGCATAGCTTATAACATGTATATCAAAGATTCAAACAATAAGCATGATGGGCTGCATCTTGAGATTGACTTTTCTAATAGACCATGTCCATAATATGAAAACCCTTCCAGGTTGGCAGGGAATTCAAGTATTTTTACTCTTAAAAGAATTCCCAAGTGAAGCTTATGACTTATCTGAGGCTATGATTTTTTTCAATATATGGCAATGTAACTGGTTAATATAAAAAACTGAGAGTTCTGGTTGCTTTATGTATGTTGCTTGTGACTTTCATACATAATTTTCTCAATTATCTTTCATTGATAGGTGAAAAATACCTAAATTTACCAAAAAAGGTTAAGACCATAAACCAGTGTTAATAATTCACTACAGTAACAAGAGCAAGTGACTGGAGGAAATAAGCAGTGAGATCAAAAAACAAATGACAGAGTTGATCCTTTAACCTGTATGGCTTACCTCTGGCAACTGTTTTCATGATTGCACCCAAAACACATGGAGGTAGAAGAATGCATGACAGTCGTGGAAGCCTGCTAAGGAGAATCAAGTTAGACATCTTGGAAGAACTAATTTGTCATCAAGGAAGTAGCTGGTAATCCTCATTTACCAATCCCTTTGGTCTCGACCTCCTTGCAGTATATTTCACAAGATATCTATCTGGTGTTGTAATACTATTATTTTCTTGCACTTCAGATCCTTCTATGACATATCTTCGACATGTAGATGGAAACAATACAACATCAGATACTTTTTTCTTCTCATAATCCAACGATACAGAGTCGATGCTACAAAAATCTGCATCAGAACTAACAATTCTATCAGAAGAGTTGCCCTGATCCTCCTTTGGTGGCATAACAGCTTGACCATCTCTGTCATTATCATCAATTAGCTTCTTCTGCTGATTCCTGTTGGATTCTGAATCAACATCTGAACCCTGACCAAACACAGTTCTCGCTGCCACATCAAGAAAGGAATTATCTTCAGCACAAATCTCAGCTGCTTTGCAAATTCCACGATCACCGGAATCAACATTCCTGCTCACCTGATCACCACCTCGGCCACACACTTTCTTTACGTCAATTGAACCAGCAGCACCAGAACTTAAAGAGCAAGAAGAACTCCTTGAGATCCTCCTAGACCCATTCATAGCCAGATGTAGCTGGAGAGCCAGTTCTTGATCGGTAACTACAGCCAGATCAGCATTCTGCTCTGAAATTTCCACCTTGGCTGCAAGAACAGCACCTAACGCATTCCTAGCCCGTTCAGCGGCACGTTTTGCAGCATCAGCCTTCTTCAGAGCATTTTCCCTGGCCCTGGCAGCTGCCTCGATCTTCTTCTCTGCCACAGAGCTGGCTTCCCTCACCACCACCTCAAGCGAAACCCTAGAACCAATTCCAGGTTTCCTGCCCCAAAATTTAGGGATCACACAGCAATCGACGCAGGTGAAGGAGCCCGGCTCCAGGAGACAAGGATCGAGACAGCGGTGCTCGCGGTCGACGCATCCGAGATGGACGCGGCAGGAGCAACTGAGGCAAGTGAGGGAACGTTCGGCGTCAGCGATGGAGGAGAAGGGGGAGAAGCAATAGGAGCAGATGTCAGCTGATTTGACGCGGGCGAGGCAGGTGCGGCAGAGGAGGGCGACGCGCCACTGGGATCGGAGGTGGTCGAGGGGGTTGTTGTTGTTGTTGTTGGAAGGGAAGCGGAGACCACAGCTATGGCAGAGGAAGAGGTCGGGGGCGTACCGGGTCTTCTTAAGCAGGTGGTGAAAAGAGGAGGAGGAAGAGGAGGACGAGGAGGAGGAGCAGGAGGAAGTGGCAGGGTTGCGCTTACAGGGGGAGAGACGAGGAGGATTGGGAGAAGGGCGGCCCAGCCGATCGGTTCTCTTCTCTCTTCTTCCTCCTCCCGCATGCTGCTTTTCTTCCACCATGACCAGTTGCTTAGAACGAACCGGTAATCTCCTGCTTCTCTGCTTCGGATTCTTCTCCTTCCTCAACTCCGCACGGCAGCGCGTGAGCGGCGCAGGAAGACCAGATGTGAGGGGTTTTTAAGAGGCTGCATTGTATGTAGGCATGCGTTTTTCACACCCCTTCCCAACGAGGACGACAGCGGATGAGTGTCATTGTTGTTATTATCATCATCTTTATCATTATTACTACTATTATTATTAGTAAAATGAATAACTCGTACAGTTTCTTCGATAAAGTTGCTATTATACCGTTTATTACTGTGTTCACAACATTTATATTCTTTTTGCTGAGAATGTCCCGTTGGCCGTTGCGATGTTGGATCGACAATACTAGCACACTTGGGAGCAAAAGCCCTTATTGACGAAGAATGTATTATACCACCTCAATTTGATCTTACGTGGAAAGCGCAATAAGATTTATTTTGATCCATTCATGATTAATAAATATATTATTATTCATTTAAATATGAATATTTTGACTGAGTGATTTAGGTTTAATTTAAACAAGATTTATTTTGATCCACTCATCGCGTTAGATCATATTGTTACTTATATAAAATTTAAAAAAATAAATAATGAAATTAGATATAAGTCAGATTATATATATATGTTGTATATATATAATAAATTTTGGAGGTTGCGCTTGCATAATTTTCTAAGAGACACATTCTTATGCGTATTACCATCTCCTTTTTCTAATATGATCCTATTGTATTAAAAGGTCATGGTAGGACCCGAGGACTAAGATACTAAAATATTATTATAAATTGAGCTAGTGATTCGGTAGATGCATACGATGTCTCTAATAGATATTATCATGACATTATATCATGCCGAATTAGCTCATTTTTCATGATGCCATAAGAATATATCATGCCAAATTAATTCATGTTCAGATGCATATGATGTCTCATTATATCATGCCGAATTAACTCATATTTGGATATGCTACGATTATCTACGTCACCTTTCTTTCCATATCACATTACTCGTACGATCTGCGCGTTCGCTTGAAGGACAAATTGCGATGCTGCAGCAGATTGTTTAGTTCGTATGCGGGCGATACTGGCCGAGTCACCTCACGCAGATTCTCTTTGCGGTTGACTGCACATCAAGAATTACAATGTAACAGACTAAAAATATCATGCGTTAGATATAGAAAAGTTAGAAAGAGGCAAAGCACTTGAATTAAACAATTACTGTCCGAGATTGGTCGTGAACAAAACGAAAGGTGTGAAGCCTGTCAGTGTCACTGCAGCAGTTTTTAGTAGACGCATGCATATACCGTACTGTGTATCGAACGCATTAAACATAGCAATTGGAGATTGATAAATTACCAAGGGATCAGTTCCATAAAAGAACCCCCATAAAATATACACATGGTGTGGAAACAAAAGGACAGGCATCCTTCCACTACATAAATCGATTAGCCGAATCAGCATTTACAATCCTCCCTCTACCAGAAGTACATAGCTTTAGTCCTCGTTGCTCCACAGATAAATTCCCTCAGATATATCCACAATCGCTGATGCTGTTAACTGGAGTATCTGAGACCAGGGGCTCTAATAAGACAGATCAGTTCTCCCAGATTTCATCCCAGTGACATACAAACATGTGAAACAGCACAAAAAAGGCAAGATATTCAAAGAGAAATTACTACTGCTTCATTCTATCGGATCGATTTCTGTGTCTATGGACCAATTATTTGTTGTCAGAGCACTGTCAATTCTGGAGGAAGACTTGTTTCTCATATTCTTTTGAGGCATTATTTTCTTGATGATTGGTTGCTCTAGCTTCCTGCTTTTGCAGTAGGATCAGAGTTATCTAACTTGTCCACATGTATAGCAAATTGCAATCTAATGCTTACAAATTAAACAACGCATTTTCCATTATCTATAAATGTTATTGAGCCTTTTTTGCATATATTTTCAGTATCAATGCACCTGAATCAATTGGAGAAGTTCCTCAAGTTCGACTCTGATATCTGAGAATGTGGGCCGTTTAGCAGGAGCTGCCTCCCAACATCTCTGCATCAAGTCCAACAATCTAGGATGCATGTATTCGGGCAGTACAGGACGAAGCCCCTAATATTGGAAGTAAATATGATAATAAGCTTCTATATGAATGACATCATAATCGATAGCATAGTTATGTCTTCTGGTAAAAGCTTTTGATGATAAAATTTCCAGACCATGTAAAACAAACAGTGTGTACAGAAATAATTACAGAAATATATGACAGAAAGAAGGAAAAAGAATAACTAATGAAAACATTTGAAAAAAGGGATTTTCTTCTGGGTTCTACAACAATGCATAAATGTGCTGGCATTATGTTATATCCTTGTGGCACCATCAACTAGCAAAATGGAGTAAAGTGGAATATGGATGTCACATGGATCATGAGTGCCACTGATTAGCGGCTAACAATATTTAGTGTACATTTTTGTGTGTACACGGAACATCATACTTTAGTTTTTAACCATCCAATGAAGGTTGGTCTATAATATTCTAACATCTTCTTGCCTTAATCTGGCTTCCGACTTTTTTTTGTCTGCATGTGTGTGTGTGTGCACCAGCTCTTTACAGAGAGAAGCATAAATGACTGGAAAGGAACTGTACATTTGAAAAAAGATACTTCGAAGAGACAGTACACATGAAAGAAAAACTAATTGTGGTTTTGCATGAATACAGACACGCTAACTGGTTCCGAACATGTATTACAGTAATACATTTGACTCAAAACCAGACTATCAAAAAGAAGGAATGAAAAACCAATTTTGTTGTTGCATGAATATGGACATACAAATTGGTTTTAGACACTTACCATGAGCATCTCATTTGGCAAGAAGAACAAGAAGTGATAAATGGATAGAAGACAATTGCTTTAATGTCATATAAGAATTAAGTTCCGATTCCGTAAGAATACAAACATAAGTCTACAAGGCTTTAACCAACTGGGCCCTGGCCTAACTGGTGGTCTATCTCCCTCAAACCATGTTTAATTATAATGGCATTTCAGTGACCAAATACTTTCTCCAAGACAAAAAAAAGGTCATTTCTGATGTCGTCAGTCATTACTAATAATATTAAAAGCTATACATGATAAATTTTATATAAAACAAATCCAATATTGGGACGCATTATCTGACATGATTCTTGTTGTTTGATTCAAGAATCCAATAAGAATGCCACAATTTCAATACTTTGAGATCATTATATAAATCACATGAATGGAAAAGGTGACTTTTGTTCCATTTATCAAAATACAGACCTGTCTCACTCCTAGGGCAGCTTGCAGAGGTGTCATGGTCTCATATGGGATCTGTGTATCAACACATTATAACAATGCCATATTAGATGGTATGACCCTTCATTCGCAGTCAATCTCATATAAACAAGTTGAACTGGGAAAGCTTTGTTAACCTTCGATGTTGTGAGCTCCCAAAGTACAATTGCAAAACTAAATACATCTGCCTTCTGATCATATGGTAGATGATTTATAACCTAGAGAAAGACATAAATATGTTTGAACCATAAAAAGATATGGACCATAACTTCAATTTAATACAACACAGAAGAAATAAGATAAGCAATATCTACATTATACAAGAAAATGCTGATATATCCTACAGCAATTTCTAACCTGAAAAGGGGAATATATTTAAAATTTCAGATCTGTCTCACTAGCAACCGTAGTTTAGTATCTCTATTACTTGTATAGTACAATAAGGATATACAGCCTCCATGTCACGACTCAATCTGAGATGGGATAACTGATACACTTGCAGGTAACAATAGGTCCACCCATCTTATAAGACAATCTAGTCTTTATCCACTTTCAATGTGGAACTCAATGGGGTGTCACACTCCAGTTTCTCTTTTTAGATATTGTATTTTGCATTTTTATTTTTAACTAATCTTCCATGCATAGTTCAAAAAAAAGGTCTGTACGTACCACATCGACCAAGAACTGGCACCAAGATCAGGTGATGTGCCCAATCTGGTCCATAACCTTTTTTTGTTTTTAATATCCTCAGCCTGCTGTTGACATCCAAGGCATCCCCACTCCTCAGCCTCCTTTCTTCTCCTTTTCGTTCCCTCCTTTTTCTCCTCATTTCCCTACTACTTTCCATTCTCCTTCTTTCCTTCTCCTTGTCCCCCTCTTCACTCCCTCTCTCTTTTGTTTGCACCATCTGGTATGCTGGCATATCATGTCAGTATGCTGGTACATCTGGGACACATCAGTCTGCCAGGACTGGTACAGATGCAATATCGAGATCTAAAACCACGCATCAGTGTCCACATAATTACTTGCATTTGTCCTTGTATGCACCATCTAAAACAAAGTTTATTGACTTATGAGATTTGAAGGACACCAAACTTAGTGCCCAACATATCATCTTTAAAAGATTGTGCACAGTCATGTTAAGTTTCAAGATAGTTTCTACTACACCTGATATATGCTTGTACATAAGAGCATGTTACTCGCATATCAAATTTTAGATTCATATGGAATTGTTTCTCTATATTCCATCCTCATTCTTCCTGATAGTTTTTGGGGGCCTACAGCCTGTTCATGGTCCAGAAGGCACTAACTCATGCACTTAGACACCATTTATACTTACAGGCTAATGTATACAGAGTGCAATTGGACATTTATATATTATCTGGTGAAGGTATTTTAGATCTGGTATTCAATAGAACAGAAAGATTAAAAGTGAATCTATTATTCTACGAGTAAAAGCAAAGTGATTAAATTGGAGCAAGGCATCTATAGTTTTGCATGAATTAGATCACAACCATCTTATCCCCTTTGGTTCCCAAGATCTGGTTGACCCTCTAACCATAGGTCAATGGCCTAACACGAGATGTTAGTGGCATCACATTAGGGCAGGTCACTTCGAGTCACAAAGGAGGTTCTGCAATCAACGATATGACATGTCGAACTTAAATATTTAGCCCTAAAATTCCATTAAATAAATTTGGACATATTTTTTCAAGGACAACTTGAACTTTAACCTAAGGGAACAACCGGGCCATCTGACTGAAAAAGGGAGGCAACCAGCTCTACATAGCTTACCACTAGCATGGAGGACTCACAAGGAAGCAAAATGTTTTATAAGAGAAATAAATAAGCCATGCCTTTGATATTGAAATGTAATGTGAGAAAAGGAGACAACCAGCTCTGCAGAGCTGATCACTAGCATGGAGATTTCACAACGAAGTGTAGTCAATATAAGGATGTGGAGGTGTATACAAGATTTCGAGAAAAGATAGAATAAGGAATGTTACTATTTGTAAATAATTAAGTGTAGCTCTGATGTATGGAAATAATTATTAAGATGTAATGGATATGTTTAAAGAAAACCTATTGATCCCTTGGTCAAATAAGACATACATTAAAACTGGTGGGACAAGAAGAGAGAAAATCTAAAAAAATAAGAAATAATCAAAGAAGATTTGATTGTTCATAGTTTAACTAGAAAATTTGCCTTAACCAGATCTCAATGGTTAAAAAAATTCATATAACTAATGGGCATTCAAGCTTGTTGAAATGATAAATAAAATATGAAGAATTAGATTCTTAAAATTCTGTGAAATTGTTCTCTAAATGCATATGTTTCAAATAATGGAATCTTGTCATTATATAATCTAAATTACAGCAAAAGACCCAATTAAAAACATACCTCAGGTGCCATCCATCTATATGTCCCAGTTTCTGCTGTCATAACTCCAGCTTGATTCTGTATCCGAGCAACACCAAAGTCTGCCACTTTCACAACCTAAATAATAATTGGTGGAAAGAAATCTTAATTCATAATAGATAACTAAAGGAAACATCACATGCTTGTGAAAATGTTCTTGACACTAAAAGAGACATATATATCAGAAAAAATAAAAATTTAGGCTATAGAAAACAATATACCAACTTAAATTCTTGTAACAAAAGCTGAGAACCAAAATGTTACACTATTTACAAAATATGGTTCGATCTCGACTTCTGGGTGGTGTCACAAATGGCGGACAGTCACAAATCATGAATATTCTTGACTCATGTGCATTGGCACAAACCCTAAGGCTTAAGCATCTTAAACAAAAAAGAAGAAGAAAAAAATAAAACCAAACCGAACAGCCCAAAGAGGGGCAGTCGGTGTCTCAGTTCATGTCCAGACAAATAAATATCAGCTGAATCAAACCCCAGTCCAGACAAAGTCAAGTTCCATGAATTAAGGACACCTTCTCTTTGCTAAATCATTTTGTAGAATATAAAATATCTCATGTATATAGAGAAGGCAGTAGGATTTCCAACTGACTTCAAATAGGGCTACTGGTTTTTTGGGTGGAGAATGACAGTCTAATCCTTTTTTTCTTTTGTTAATTTACTCAGATGTAAGTGGTGACTTTTGAATGTGTTTTAGAAAGTAATTAAAGATTGTATTCATGAGAAATGGTATGGAAAGCAGCTACGCCTCTTGATATAAGGTACATACAAGATTGCTATCCATGAGGAGGTTGGCTGTCTTCAGATCTCTATGAATAATGTTGTTTTTATGTAAATATTCCATTCCCTTGCATATATCAATTGCAAATTTCAGCAGCATAGTGAGCTCGAGGATGTTATGATGCTTATGCAGATAGTCATACAGGTTTCCTCCATGCATGTACTCTGTATAAAAAATGCAATACACGCCGGATAAGCACAATATATCAACATGACCAGAATCAGCACAAAAGTATGACACTGAAAGTAGTTCTGCTGCTAAAGTGAAAGAAACATGAGAATGAAAATGAACATCTGAAAAACAGCATATCAACAGATATATCAACATAAAATAAACCAATGAAACTATAGGAGATTCTTAAGTCTATCGACTTGCAACACACAGCTTTTTGACATGACCAGGAAGTGAGCAAACAAACACATTGAATAGCAATGACCTTATGAATGTTAAGATGATTAATTATTGCAAGCAACAATGTGTTGTATGTATAAGTATTGTAGATAAGTAATACTCATTTGGTATACCATATACACATTATTTGGAAAAGAAAACTTTTAAAATAAATAAAGTTAAAAGTCTTAGTCTGGTGCTGATACCAATCAACTACTGGATTGGTATAATACCTGAATGGATTCGCTGCACAAACACTTGATACAGGTTGATTACACCCAACCAGAGCGAGGAAGATGAGGATTGGTGGAGAGAGGAAGACGAGGACCGGTGGAGGTGGCCAAGGAGGATAAGGCGGAAGAATAGGAGGCAAAGAGGGAAGTGTAAGGTTATTAGGATCACCATTTAAAATAATCAAAATAAATCAATTAAAGCTGGCTTTGTTAACTATCATATTATAAATGTTTCTTTTTGGAATTTAAAATGTTTTTGGATTCTCTTTTTTTTTTTATGCCATAGAACCACCTGGTTTTTGTATCTTAACTTTCTCCTTTCAAATATGTTTTTGGAACTTCATAATGTTTTTCGATCCTTTTATGTTTTTATGTAATGGAACCACATTGAATCAAAGTCCACAAAAAATGCTCATAATTACTCAAATTAATTCCTAAGGCCCTTATACATTATACAATTAACCAACTATATAACAATTCAAAAGACAGCTATGCATAAGAATCCTAACATAATGGTTTCTGTGAAACACTGAGATGCTTAGTATAACATGCAAATACCTACAACCCTCGAGCTGCAATAGGGTACCCTTATCACCGCACAACTTCGATCCTAATCTCATCATTGTATCAAGATAGTTATTTTCAGACCTTTATCAACATCATATTTCTAGAACATGTGCTTCCTTCAAAATGATCTCTCTTATCTGTTACTGCACCCTGCTAGTCTGCTTTCTTCATTAACAACAATCTATCTGTGGCATGCCAAACCTACCTACATCATGCAGACAATGAACTTTAGATTTTTGACTTCTCATGCATAGATTAGGTGAAAAACGGAACAAACAATCAGCCAAGAATTCCCATTTCTGGTTAGTGGAAGTACCACCCAGCATGTACTGCACCAAGGGATGCTCAGCTTCAGGATCATATGAACACCTAAATTGGCATCCTAAAAGCTATAGTTTAGAGTTGATAACTTTTAAGTTTCGACAAAATAAGTGAACTGTTGATGGTCCCCTCTCCTCCTCTTGCCTCTTCCTCATTTGCGATGATACCCTCTGCACTTCCTCAGCATGTTGTACTGTATTAACAGCAAGCATAGTACCAGCTGCCGCAAGGCCCTCAACAAGTTCCAAACAGCAAATTCAAAGGCTTACTAATGGATATAAACAAGAGAGAGACAGAAGGTAAGACGAGAGATAGAAGGTAAGATGATGATGACAGAAAATAGTGGCACCTCAGATATGTGCATACACCAACCAGGATAGAGTAAGAGACATGTTTTAATCTGGTACCATAAACATCAATGTTTGGCATACAATTTTCTCAACTCCTATTTTCTTTTGTTATATTTTATAGTTTTCTTTTTTTTTTTATCTTTAAGCTATTACTTGGTTGGATTTTGATCCCACTGATCTAGTCCAACTAATCCTGGTCATACTGTCTCTAGCCAATCCCGATATTGATACAGATTGTGAATTATTTATACTTCACGCCATCAGTGTTGTTATGATGTCACTGATGCAATCAGACATGTGAACACCCATTGGACAACAATCAGAACAAACACCAGTCACCAAGTTGATCCATTACACATTATTGGAATATTTTATTACCTTCCTATATTCCTATTACAAAGACATTGCATGTGAAATTGGAAGATGACAAGATGTCTAAAACTCAAACCTGAAAGCATAAACAGAAGAGTAACAAAGTGAAAGATAGTTGTCGGAGTTTAAAAATAAGCAACCACCACAACTTACAAGGTTACTAACCATGAAAAATGGAAGTTCTTAAACATCAAAAGAAGCATATATAAGTTATAGAATACAATAGTCTAAATGATGGACACTGATTCTAAAAATTAACAAAGCAGGAAAAAAAGTCAACATAGCAAAACATCTTTCATATATACTTATGAACTAGCTAGTATAGTTCCCATGGATGAGCTGGTCACATATAAACCTGATTTCAAATAGAAAGATTACCTGTTACTATGCAAAATTGTGAGGGCTTTGTGCACGCACCAATAAAACGAACAACATTTTCATGTTGGATTTTCCTGAAAGGACCCACAATTATCATAAGAACCTTGTAAAAACCAAGAAAGCACAGTGCAAGCTAATCACTAACAAGAAAATCAATTAAAATGTTGTGATATAATTATCATCTTTCAGAGCATTCAATGACAAGCTGCTCCTCTAAGTAGCAAGTAAATTACCAGAATAATAGAGGACATGACAAAATTTCCATGGACAAAGATGTAATCATTTACTTTAAAATTGACACTTCTTGATGGAACTCTAGTAGTAGAGATTCATTTAGATGATCTGATCGAATAACTTTAATCGCGACATCCTGACCCAAATAACTGCCACGGAACCTGGAACAATTTTTTAAAAAATCATAACAAGCACATTAGCTTGGTCCATCATGTAAAGTGAATGATATTGTAGTATTATTTGACTTACAGATCTCCACAGGATCCAGATGCAATTTTCTCTCCCATTTTCAACAATTTTCTCTCAATATCCCAGTCATCAGCTTTTAGTTGCACAGAAAGTATCCTCTCAGTGGCTGAAGAATGAGATGAACCCGACCAGGAACCCTGTAAAATTCAAAAGACCACAATGGAAACTGTTTCTGCATTAATTTCTCAATAGATTATCATATCCTAACCTCAAACCAAGATGGAGCCACAACATAAGCATAGCTATCCAACATCCAAGATTATTAGCATATCTCATGAACAAACACGGACGTAGCACAAATTTCCTAAAAATGACAAGTTAGCACTGAAGTAAAGGCAAAGGAAAGAGTTTTGGTGATCCACAAATTTAAAAATTATGTTCATTGAAGCAAGATTTTTAAAAATTGGTCCAGTACCGATTTCAAGGATCTATCAGACTGGGATGACACCAATAAACAAGCCACAAACCAACTTGTACCTTCTGATATCATTTAATAAAATAATAGAAATTTAGTAAAATTAAAATTCAGTAGCTAAAGTAGCATCCTCAACATTCAGTAACTAAACTTTAAAAAGAAGATATATCCAATCATAATCTTGTAATAGTTGAGACATTATTGTTGTAGTATCCTGTAATAAACATCAAGGTTATATATCTCAGTCCAGTACGAATACTGGTCGTTGGGCAAACCAGTTTGATGCTGGTACAGCGAGGTGTATGATGTGCGACCAGTTTAGGTCCAACCAGAGGATGGCTTCTAAAGAAATGTAAGTGACGGTGTGAGTCCTAGTTGTTCCATTTCTTAGACATTGGAGATTACCAGCAGTTCGATGCAATTTGGTGATATTGTAGCACATTGTAGCTTTAAATGGATGATGCTTTATGAATAATCACATTAAATTGAACTTCTCTCAACAGCCTTTCTTTGTATAGTGCATATAAGTACTTCTCTATTAAACCACCAAAAGTTTATCCCTCTAAAAACACACGACATCTGGAGCAACTATATTGTGTAGATTTTCCGAAAGAGAAGATGTAAGCTACTTCAAAATTCAAAAAAAGGCGACACATCACAATGGTCCCCTAACAGCTTGGATATCTGAGCTAAAATTCCCCATGTTTAGTTGGATAAAGAACAAAGACCGAAGTACCAGCACCTCATACAACTCTATAAGAAATAAAAGTAACACATATCCATAGCAAAATGGTCTACTTCTTTGATGGAAGGCAAATGGATAATAACAGTACAAAGGAAAAGGAAAAAGATCTTTACACCTCATTTCTAATAATTGCTGCCTCAATCTCCTTGTGCAAATCATCTGTATCCTGAGCACAGTATTGTAAAATCAGCAACCCTTAGCAACAAGACCCTAGCATAGCATTAAGGAAATAAGAATCATGATGTCCCTAGGTTATCTAGAAGGGTCAACATGAGATGGTTGTTAATCAGGGAGCATCATGTGTTCATCAGTCCAATGTCTATAAAACATAAAGATTTCATAGTTTAAACAACACAGCAGCTAAGAGAGAGAGAGAGAGATAAAGATGAAATCACTGATAGTATTAAATAAGCTCAATCTGAGTCAAAGTTTAATACAACTAGATCACCAACATCAAAGATTTAAAGACAGAACATAAGTCTTCCTCATAGAGAGGAATATCTATTCAGTTCACCTAAGGTTCATTTTCAACAGTTTCAGCTATGAAAATCATCAAAAATATTAAAATAAGAAGAAGGAAGAACTTGAGTTTCGACTGAGTAAACCAATCACACTGACCTAATTCAACAGATATCACTAACATTTTTGCATAATCAGCTAAAACCACTAAACTGCCAAAGAACTCATAAGAAGTTTCACATCATGACTGGCATAAAATTTGAAGTACTAAATTAAATGCTTCTAATAAGATGAAAATTACAAAGTATATCTTTGTCTTCTTTTCATAAGAAAAGGCGAAAAAGATAACCAAATTCATCAAGTTACAACAGTACAACAATTGCATTAATTAGACATACTAATGATGCTTCCAGCATTCTACCATGGTGTAGCACTTTCAGTTTAGTTTACTTATCGCAAAGAAAAAGAGACTGCATCTAGTCCGACTGTATGCTCCCCTTCAGGTCAATTTGAAAAGTGTGATTGTTTCATAATTTCTTTCTGTACAATTATATGTCTAGGCATAAGAAATAAATTTGAAATCAACAAATGGATTTCACACTGAAAGCTTACCTCTTCAGACCACCCATCAACAACAAATACGTCCAAAGAATAGCCATCTATTGTTGAAAAGACATGAGCCTCCCGGATGTTGAGTCCGATATCAGATAACAATGTTGACAGCTAAAAGATGACATTGCAGTCAGAATAGTTTGGATGGTGAATGAAGACACAAAATAATGAAACAAATTATATCACCTACAGTATTATCAAAATAAGTAAAGAGAAAAGAAAATATACCAAGTCTGCTTATTATCTGGCAATTCATCGAAAAAAGAATGCAATAATCTTCAGCACCAAATACGAATACGAATGGTTATAATGTAAACAAAAATAGAGAAAAGCACTCATACACAAGAAATAACTAACATGAAAATACTATTTCTGAAACCCATGTGAAACATGTCCTTTATACCACGTGCTGTGCAACAGAAGCATAAACCATCCAGTGAAATTTGAGAAAGAGAGGAAGAAGCACAGATATAATTTGATATCTGCAGCTTTGATATGACCAATTGGCCATTAACCAGCATCACAAAATAGTAAGATCAACATAAGAGGTACCTCCATGCACGAACCAACATGAAAAACCATTCGTTTTACTGAAAATTCAAATACCAGATGTACCACCCAGTACAGTCCAGTAGTTATCGCTCCAATAGGGGACCAAGAGGAAGAGAAGGTAGAGGAGGAGGTGGTGGAAAAGGAGAAGGTGAAAGAGGTAGTTGAGGAAGCTGCGAGTCTTGTGAGGAAGAAGAGGCAGCAACAGCAATGCAGCAGGATGGAGAATGCAGTGACAGCAGGAAGGAGGAAGAGGCGGAGATCACTGCATGAAAGATAGAAAAGGGAGGGGGCAGAGAGAGAGAGAGAGAGAGAGAGAGAGAGAGAGAGAGAGAGAAGGAAGAAAAAAACCTGAGCTGTTAGAAGCTATAAAACATTAAAAGAATTATGGGAATATGGGGTATCGGGTAGTATGCTTACCAACCAGTACCTTGGTTTTAACTAGTAAAACAGAACGACATGCCTGGTAAGTTAATCATATTGGACCATAAGCCCAGAATGCTTCAACTAGGCAAAAACTGGTGGTCCATGTGCCAGTATACAGTCGGCCTGACAAATAACAGTCTGTACTAGCCGCACGCCCTAGGCATTAGCTAGATACATATTCGGCTAAGTTATCACCTAGATACATACTGGGCTAGATACATAAATGCTCCTCAAAGTATAAAAGGATAGGAAAAGATGTCAGAGGAAATGATCCATTGTTTTGACAATTGGACATAATAGTAAGCAAATGTACTTACATGCCCCAAAAACCAGGGAATTAAATCTTGGGTAGCAATTTTGTATCAGTGCTAGAGGGGAATAGTACAATATCATTACAATAATAATATTGGAAACATCAATTCATGCTTAGAATAATAAAATAAGGGATATTAATGGATAACCTTCGATCATTGCATATTGACCATTCCATAACACACTAGACATTTCATCAACATCCTCAAGTGAATTGGCACCAGCCCGACATGCCATTGGCAAAAGAGAAGAAAAAGGAGAGATGCAAATCACAGGTCCAATTACATAAACTTTGGTTCAAAACAAATTTACTTTGAAAACCTAGTTTTAATTATCATATTTATACATATAAGTGAATTTAGCATATAATATATATGTATATGCTTTTAGTCATTTAGTGTATATAAAAATTACTTTTATTTTATTTGTTCCAATTCCTTTTATTTGCTCTTGTAATGTCAATCACTACGTATATAACTTGTCCATCCTGAACTACACACAGTTAAACTAGAAATTTGGACTTTCAAGTACAAGTAGTAGTATTGCAATATACAGTAACTAAAACAAATTACTTATAGGCAGCATATTGAGCAAAGGAAAAATCTGAAGCTTTTGAAGAACCCATTTCAATATTATTACTTTAGAAAGTAAAGCATAGAAAGGTAGCAAATAAACATCTCAAAGAAAATGTTAAGGTTAAAAGGTCTGATGACAAATTAAGTGAGAAATTTGCAACGATTTGGAGGTGAAAGAATTCTACAGTTTTAGTTGCTTCTATTTATAACAGGTCATAGAAATAGCAAAGAAGAGGAAATGAAGGAATATCAAAGGCAAGGAAATAAATGGTTCAATATGGATACTGGCTAGACTATTCTATGCATATAAATTTAAAAAAAAAGATCTATGCCTATCAGTATTGTGATCCATACCTAGACTTGGAATGGACTGGTATAATTATAGTACTAGTCCAACCCAAGGTCAGTATTGATATTCAACTGGTATCTAAAGAAAACTCAATTACCACACTTTTATTATTAATTAGGGAATGAGAAAGAACCTTTGTTTATCCAAGCTCACTTCCTAACTCTGCCCAACACAGCATACTCTTTATTGTTCAGATTCTAATACCACTTGGTACGAAGGATGTGTAGAGAGTCCAAACTTATTATCTACAGAAAGTTTCCAAAAAGGTTAAGTGCATCTTCATGTCTCATTGGGTAAGTATATGATAAAATACGGACATTAAGAGCAAGCTTTTTTGATAGAAGTCATTGTTATAAAGAACCTATATACTCACAGAATATTCATGCTAGACAATCTAATGACAAGCTTGTGTTCTGTTTCAAACTAGTATATTAAAATACATGATTTGGAAGGTAAAGCTAGTAGAACACAAATGCAAATGGTTTCATCAGATCCTGTTGTTGCAGAACCTGAAGAGGACCAAATGTACATACAGATGCAAACCATTGCATCATATCCCGCCATTGCAGAACCTAAGGAGGACAAAATGTACATACACTTGATCCCTTGCATATTCATAGTTCAAAGTTCAAACCCACGATAGAAGCGGAAAAACCTGACCGCTGTTCCAACTCATACCAACATAAGTTGTAAAATGACAATATACTATGAATGCACCACAACAAAATTATGAATCAAAGAGAAGAATAAGCACACCATCAGCTGTCAAACAAACTTTATAAAGAAAAGTGTCAGCTCAGGAATTCCTAAAGAAATGAATCACTATTAGTGACATAAAATAGTTGGCCAAGCAAGTATCTTTTTTCCAATCTAAAAGTGAGCTTCAAGCTTATAATATGAACTAAAACAAAATATTCAATCAAGTGCCAATGGACAAAAATTATATATATGCAGCACAAGTACCTGGCTTAGGAGCTTTGGTTTGTCAATAGTAGAAAAGATAATTTCATGAATCACAGCATACATAACATCATGCCTGCAAATTTGGATGGGCAAGATACAGCTTTTAATATAAGAAAATTTAAAAGAATCCAAGATGTAACAAGAGAACAACTGCAAATTGCCGGTCACCAGGGCCTATAATTGCAAATTTTTCACCCTTTTTATAGCTGTTATGTAAAAGTACCAATCATTCCACAGAGCTTACTAAAGCACTTTAAATTCACAACTAATCAAGGTGTAGTACCAACTAATATGCTTTCTCAAATTTATGTTGTGACTCCAATTAAATTCCAGAAGATTGCAAGACATAATTGACAGTTCCTATCAACATTCTAAATATCGCTTGGACCTATCTGTGTTGGGCAGTATTTACCGGTTTGAAATTGAATAAGCACATGGACCAATCCTTTCTGGGTGATCTGGTGCTCTTCCTTATTTTTTTACTTTTCTGATTTGAGGTGAACACCACCACCACCCACCCCTCTTCCTCTCCTTTTCTTCCCTCTCCCATTGCTGCGGCGCCTAGCCTTCCTCACATCTTGTGACACCTACCACTGCCCTGCTACCACCGCCAGCTCACATGTCTTCTCCTCCTCCTCTTCTCGGTACCATGGCATGTCTCGATATACCGAGTGCTGACTTGGCCAAGTGCCTGCATGGGTCCGGTACCCATGAACCATGGTTCCTATAAGCTATGGTAATATGATACGAGTGTCTCTCACTGACATATAAAAGGGTTTAAGTTCATCCTGATTTTATATCACAAAAAGGAAAATCCAACTTTGTTATGCAACTAACACGCAGCTGAAATAAATATAACTCACTTGCGACACAACATGAGAACCATCTAAACAGAAACTGAAACTATAAATCAGTAGTCGGAACTAAAGATAAACCAGTTTATTCTTCTTGCTCTATTTAATTTGCACATAGAATTGAGCGATATGACACTTGGCGGTGCTATCTCTTTATGCAAGATTAACTAGAAAACTCAGTGTCACCTGTAAAAATATACATGATAATCAATAGAAATATAGCACATGACATAAATTTAGGAAAATCTTGAACAACTGAGGATGGGTGAAACTAGTAAAACGTGCAAAACAGAATCAAAGCAGAGTTCCAGATAAGAAATTAGTTAGTCATATAATATTTAATCGGGTTATGCTAGATTTCAAAATAGGATCACTAAATGGAAAGTCTTTTATAGGTCCATCATCGTGTGTATCACCTTTAGATTATAAGTCTCATATTTATAATCCAGACAGCTATTACAAATAAATAATTTTACATTTGTTCAAATGGATATTCAATATGATTCACATCAATTAATGTTTGAGATGGATGCTCATAACCATGCAGTATTAATATCATTAAATTGGAAATAATTCTTGGGTACTAAGAGTAGGTAAACACCTTGCAGAAAGAGCATCTCCAAAATCAGATTCGTCTTCAGTGTCCTCATTGTTCTTTGTCACATCCAAATTTTGTTCCTCTAGCTTTGAGCAAGATTCAAAGTTAATTCCACAATCCCCATTTCTAACAAAATATGTATGTAAAGAGGAAAATCTATATATGGATAGATAAGCCAAATAAACACATACAGGACCTCCAACAAAGAAAATAAAAGAACATAGTAATTCAGAGAAGTAGCAAGTTCACTCAGAATTTAAAAGATGGATTGTTGGAACTAAAGAGGGAAGACAAACAAAAGATGCAGCTTAAACTCATAAGCCTATACTACATTTTCCACCTAAAATAAAAAAGTCACAAACCTGGATACTGCATTTATGTGACTTCAAATAAAATAACACCAAATTTTGATTAACATTGTTCAGGGCAAGAAGGATAGAGAGGCTGATGGCCTAACACTAAAGATAGTTAGAAAAGGAACTTGACAATCCATATAAAATACTCAGCTAATACCCAAAACACCTTGGTAGAAACACAAAAAAGAATTACAATGTGATCCAAAATATTAACAGCCACTTATTAAAGTGTCCCCAAGATCTGCAGGCAACATAAAAGAGTTACCTTACAATCAAAAGAAGCCTATGATCGTTGGTGGATGCAAAATGTCTCATGCAATACCAATAGCAGATAACATCAATAGTGACTCTTGAATAGTAAAAGGAACAGAAGAGTGCAATATCATTTGTTAAGCTCATCAATAAGATGAAACAAAATAGTTTAGAGAAGGTCTATAAAACCCCAAAAATGCAAAAAAGTTGTCAATGGTTCAAACTATGGAACTGCATCAATTTAGGGACGGCTATATTTAGTGAATTCTTTTGCATATCTGAAAACATCAATAAAGGTGAATACGAAGCCAAGGATTCAACACAAAAAATATTAGTCATTAGGAGCCATCAGAGAAGTCCATCAAGAAAGAATATTTAGTTGCAATTTCAAAATTATCATAAAGAAGTTGCTGTACAATTCCCATCAGTCAAGGAGACAACAGGGAACAAGATACACTTCTTATTTGCAGACCATTTTGTTACTAACCTTTCAAGCCTGAAGAAAGACCATACAGCACAGTCCAGTGCAAATCAATTTAAAGAAAGACCATCAGCAAAGGAACTGATTGAAGTACATCAACATCAACCTAAAAACAAGGGAGTTAATCTACATAATAGGATCCGGGAGCCCCAACAGTTACTAGAACACTTGCACATTTAAACCAATGGGGACAAAAATATATGTTGTAGAAGCATCATAATGCAATTGAGATAAGACATATGTTCAATTTTTAGGCTGGATAAGGCATAACTTTTCCAAATCAAGAGTTATGTTTTCTGATACTTTTGTGCAACTTTTAATACTTCTAATATAAGGTTTTAGAGAGAATATGCCTCATATGTTGTATTATACTCTTCTTGATCTATAATGGAACTCCAATTTGTATGGTTACATCAACTAGTAGTAGGAGATGGGAAAGGAAAGTGACTAGTTTAGGTCTCGGTTCAGGAACCTTTATCTCTTGACTAAATAATCCTACCATGCATAAGAAAAGGAGTCATTCAGGAGATTACATAAACAAGATGGATAACTGAGCAGAGACAGAATGCAAGGATCTATAGTATGAAGTTTTGAGCTTTCCTCTCTTTCTCCATCTATCTTACGCATCCTTTCTTTATCCACTATCATTTGATCAAAGATATCCTCTGCTGAGAGAATAAGTTAGAGATAATATATCAAAAAGAAATCCCCAACAACAACAGTGTGACTTACTGGTGTCAGTTGGAACTAACATTTCATTTACTAGTTCAATATTAAAGGTTAAGAAGGTCAATGAGGAACGTTTAGGATTTACTTTCCTGATGCTATCTATATAAACTCAAGTATATGAAACAGAGAATAATCATACCTACATATATCTCATTTCATAACCATGAGCATAGCTCAGACTTGTACTCACATTTATGAAACAATCCTCCCATCCTCCTTTTCCTCTAGAGAAATTCATTCAAACAAAAAGCTATTATCACATTTAATGCTGCATCAAGCAAGAAGAAAAGCAAAAACGTTCCTCTGAGATATTCTAGACAATCATTAAATAGACTCAAGTCTCTATCCTCAATAAGACTCCATTAGGGACGATGCCTAGAAGGCACATAAGTAAGAACAGGCCTTACAAGAGCAATTATATGTTTTCCAAATAATTTATATCTCATCCACCTGCAGTTAAAAACTACTTAAGGGCACGATAGCTAGCATAAGTGCATCATAATAAAAACCGAGGAAAGGGAGATATAGAACCGTCCCAATATCAATCTTGTTTCCTGGCAATAAACTCCAACATTTGATAGAGATGTATGCGATCAGCTACTATAATCTTCATACATTTTCTTTCCTTAAACCAAAGGAACTGAAAATTTATATTGGTTTAAAGTATAGATAAAGCATTACCAAAGCTAAATAGCCCATTATAGATGCATAAAATACATAGGTCAAATATAAAAAACTATAACAACATGACACCCTTTCTAGTCAAAAATTTTGCCACAACTAGATAAAATTGCATTTCATGCCAAAAAGAAGCAAATAGGGTCCAGCAAGAGAATACCTTTATAAAACGGACATGGAAAACTGGCCGCTTGTCTGGGTCCTTGGCTTCTGCTAGAACTTTCTGATGTATCAAAACATCTTCTGCTCTATCAACATTCAAATCCAATTTATAACTGCATAGAAGCACAAAATCAATTGCAGTCGATCAACAATTAAGAAGAATTCTTCTTTTATAAAATTTTGATACCAAGGTTAAGCAATAAAATTTTATAAAACGCATATATCTTGGTTTAGGAAAATAAAAAGGAAATCGTTTGTTATGTCACAGCATTCATGATTTACGTCATAGCAATAACATCAACTCCGGAAGAAAGTTCTTACCAAGGTGACAAACACAAACAGAATCAGAATATCGCTAAAACCGATAATTCTCCAATCAGAACTTCTTTGAATTTAGTTATTAAGAATACCATAATTCTGATTTCTTCCTACTGAAAAATGTAAAATCAACGGAGGAAAACACATAAATGACTTGATGCTAGTCGATGAAACAGCATCCCTCTTTTAAAAAATATGCTCAGAATAAGGAAAACTCAGTTACGCAAAGCAGAGCAGAAGGCAGAAGCCAACTCCGCACCAAGAACCCAAACAAAACCAGAAACCCACTTATGATCAACGATCCGACGAAGATCACCTGGCCGGCAACCGACTGAAGTGGGCATCGAACTGCTCCTTGAAGTGGGGATTCGACAGCACTTCCTCGTTCCCGCTAGACACGAGCCTCTCGTAGATTTCGTTCTTGATGTCGTACACCCCCAGCCCTCCGACCGCCCTCGGAGGCGACGAGCTCTCCCCGACCTCCTCGATCGGCTCCGCCGCTACGCCGTCCATCCCCTGCTCCTCCCCTAGACCCGATTCAAGACGGCCGTCCCGTCGACATCAATCACGAGCGAGCTCGAGGCGAGGCTACGGCTAGGGTCTCGGGCGAGAGCAACCGCGGGCGAGCGGGAGAGAAGGGGATCTGTCTGGTATCCGACGGAGGGCTTCAAACGGGGAAATAAGGGGCTGCGGGAAGGGCAGAATGGTCCGCGGGAGAAAAGCGAAATTGTTTCGGCTCGCGGAATGTTTTGGAGGGGGGAGTGAGCGACCGATATATAGAGCCATTAACCAAAAAAATCGAATTTTTAATCTAAAAAATATTATATATATATATATATATAAATATAAAGGTGGGGGGAAGTGGAGAGGATAGGGTTCGGATAAACAATGACCAGGAGAGGGAGAACAGGTGGGATGGTTTAGACGGCGCACATGCAGTCGCTGCTCCTCCCCCTACATCACGCCACGTCGAAGATAATGCGGCCCTCGTGCTTCCGTCCATGTAGCCTTGCCTCCGGTCAACCGGAGCTCCCCGGCACGAAACCCCCCCAACCAACCCCAAACTTTAGGGAGGTGGTCCGAAGCGGGAAGAGACGGGCCCCACCTAATAATAATGAAGGTGCGTAGAATTGTGGGCCCCACTGCTGGGCCGTCGGCTCAATCGGACCGAACCCAAGTGGGTTGCATCGAACGTGTCCCGGTCTACACGGGTTTACGACGAGCTGGTGGGCGAGACTTGGACAGAATTGACTCACCAGTGAAAGAAAAACAATAAAGATCGATGAAAACATGAGAAAAAACAACGAAAACGCCTAATATAAGTTCGTTCGTTCGGTCAACATATGATGTAACTAAACCTATAGTCGTACTTTGTGATCATATTTTTCAGGACAACCGGTTTGGTTTGACCAACTGTTAGGTACAATCAATCCACGGGAAAAATAATAAGACGTCGACAGATCACTTCAATTCAAAACGTAGACGTTTCATCTCTTGCAACTTGCAACACTTCCGAGAGTATATATATATATATATATTTATATATAATTTTGTTAGGGTAATATTAAGTTATTATAAATCAAGTGGTGATTCAAGAGATTCTCTTAATATCAGGAAAAAAGAAAAAGAAAAAAGGGAAATAATTGATGAGGCAGAGAATATTCTGAAGGCACTAGAAACTGTGAGGGTGGAATCTTATTAGAAAAAGAGGCAGGGGTGAGGATTCTCCCGTGAGAGATTTCGTCTGCGGAAAGTGAAACCGACCTGTTCCTTTGGACAGGCTTAGTCTTGTCCGCGTCAGCACCTTAGAATAACTAAGGAGACGATGGATACATTATCTTTAATTGAGCAGACTGCGACCATTACATAAGAATTTGTTTGCTCCCTATAGTTGTCGTCTCCAAGTGGAAAGATTCCAAGCTTTCATCCACCCAAAAGATTCCTTCTCGTTGCTGTTGTAATCGACTGCACAGATTGGACATTCTCTCGGCGTCTGAAGCCCTGCAAGCCAAAGCTACGACTTGGATTCCATGGAATGCTCGGTGAATTCTGCAGATGTATTGGCTTAGATCCTTTCGAGGTTTGCGCACCCTCCCATACGGAACAGATCGATACTCTATTGGCTCAAAATGAAGAAAGCCGTCTTGCTACTGAAACTTACTACTGCAGATTTGTTGAAGATATGCCGACGTTTCTTTAACTCTCAGTCTCCAATAGGGAGGAAGGCTTGCAGATGGTGGCTTACAAAATTGCGGCATTTGGAGCCAATCATCACACACCAAGTTTGTCATGCCAATTGAAATAGGCTTTGAGCGACGTCAACGAAGGTGACTGGGGAACGAATGGATCTGTATTTGCATGAAAGACGCTTTGGATTCCATAAACTATGCTGCTTATGGTGTCTTTCTTGCAGCAAGTGGCTGACTGCTACCTCTCCTTGTTGTTTAATAAGCACTATGGGATCAGCATGCAACACTAAAGGTGAAGCCAATAAAGGCCCTTTGCTCGTCAGGTTGCGTGCACCATTGCATCATCCGGTGCTTGATCGTTGATGCGTTTATGGAACATGACGGTGTTCATAATTTATATCACCTTTCGTGAGCAGGTCTTGGTTTGAAGTTTCCACTCGCCAAGCATTAGTTTGGACTTGGGATAGAGTTCCCAAAGCAGCAGCAGCAGCAGCAGCTGCTGATGGAACAGTGCTTGCAATTAATGTCCGTGACGGCACCTCCATCTCCTGATATGACCAAGTTTAGTTTGCTTAAACTAGCTGATGTGAAGGCTGTTTCGGTCTTGTTTGCATGAAGAAGATGATCTAAATGTTTCACATGAAGCTCTCTCTCTCTCTCTCTCTCTCTCTCTCTCTCTCTCTCTCTCTTAGCAAAACAATTATGATCGTAGTATAGGTGTATATGTCATGTTTTACTATTCAGAATGTAGATCGATTGGAAAGAATCTAAATGAACACATCACATAACATTGATACTTCGAATCTTATGGTATAAACTTTCGAAAATGCTGACTAGCTTAGCTAATAAAGATCGATCGTCTTACACCAAAAAAAAAACAAAAATCGTTTGGCTGATATGGAATTTAGGACCCTGAATAACTTTGACTTGTCATGCTCAAATAAATCACGGATTAAATAATATTAAAGCCTCTCTTGTGGATTATTTGCAGATTATACTACCTCTTGTGGATTAAGGAGGAACTCATTCGACGTGGAGACAAGTACTAATAAGCAATAAACAACATTATTTTGGGAAAATTTTGAAGGAAGTTTTAAACTAATTTCATCAAAAGAGTCAACTAGGATTTGTTTTTAGATGAGATCGGGTTTGCAAGAAATTTATGGTAACGAGTCAAACCAAAGCGTGTCAAACTGAGTTTTACCCTATAAATTGTGATTGTGTCATGAGGACGATGTTCTACGCTTGGGCCAACTATCAAGCAATGGAAATCATTCAAATCCAACAAGATTTCCTTGTGTTCCAACACACTCTTTTATAGTTCAATCGGATCAACCTATTTATTAAAGACCAATTGAGCTAAAATTATGGTGTTAATTAACATTCTGACTACAAAAAGCCGACATTTTAATTAATTTATCCATATATAAATGTCAGCCATATCAAAAGTCAACTTGTACTTCCAACTATCCTCACACATGTCAACCCAAAACGTGCAAGTTTACAACTAACTGCTCGATGTTAATGTATATTCCAAAGTATATGCCGGCCGATACAAGCTGTGCAATCAGATCTCAAAGTATATACTGCTTTGTTGATTAAAATGTCTTTAAATATAATTATCTTTTATTTACTTTTTAGGGGTTATTATTATTATTATTATTTGAATGGATATTTTCTCTAACATCCTGATTAGTCTCATATTGTAAATAGATAAAATTAAGATTGATTCATAAGAGTTTAATAAATATGCTATTATTAACTTCAATTTAAATATTTTGATCAGTAAAATGGGTTAGGTATTTAGTAGCAGAATCGACTTAATAATTAAGTGACAATATATCATATTTTTAATATTTTTCTAAGTGCCCTCTCAATCATCCTTTCTTCCCTCTTTTTCTCCTCTATTGTTTTTATTATTTTAATTATTTCATCAATATTCTTTTATACATAATTTATTTATCTGTTATCATTATCTTATGTATTACTATTTTCATTTATATCTTTTAATTTTTTTAATGACACATTTATATTTCTATGCTTACTCTATTTAATTTGATGCTTTCATTATATTTGATAGCAGACATTGTACTCAACCATTTCAATACGTACTTTTCATTTCATCACAATTCTAACTTATCATGATATCAGAGCCACTATGCCTTAGAACAAAGCATATCCTTACTTACGACTTCAACACCGGAGCTCCATTCTCCAACGACTTCAACATCGGAGCTGCCATCAAATCCACCATCATGCTCAGGTGCAACGCCACCAATAACTGCGTTCTCGCACTCTAGCCATTTAAGCCGCAGCTTTGATGGCGATGCCATCAGACGACCTCCAAAGTCCTCCAGCTCCAACGAGCAGCAACGCCACCCCTCTCGCCAATCAAAGAGACGCTGCTGAAATCATAGCAGAAGCCTAGAAGCCAGATGATGTTCTCGTTATTGCCTTTGGTCCTCTCCAACACCTTAGCAGCCACCAGAAGTCCATTTGGGAGCTTCTCCTTCTCCTAGACTAGGTGGCTTTCACTGTGGGTCCTTGTCGCCTGAACGAGGCGACGTCTACTGCCGCCTCTTCCCTCTATACTCTTCCTCCAGCAGAGGAGCTCTCTAGTGATGCCCTCATTGGTCGCCTTCGTGCAGCCTTTGAGGATAACGGTGGCAAGCATGACCTACACACAACCAACTGATCTTTCTTTCGGGGAGTGGATCCCTGACGCTCCAGATCTAGCTTACAAACACTCAACCTGCAGCTTCATATCTTCCTTCCAAGATTGCTTGACGAACGGCCGGCATGACATTGGCTATCTTTACTGGAGGTGGAAGCCGTATGGCTGTGAGTTGCCTCGATTCGACGCAAACAAGTTCTTGAATCATATGAGGAACAAATCCTTGGGATTTGTGGGTGATTCAGTCTTCCGCAACCAGATGGAGTCATTGCCTTGCCTTCTCTCCGAGCTACTCCTACTGTAGCTACTGATAAGTATTTCCTCTAATCGGACTCTCAGACGACAACCGGAGTCAACTCCAGCAGGAACTTCTCAGACTTCCTCCTTGTTCTCCTTACATGTCCATCCCCTCTACAGTTGTGCAATTCATACACTGCTAGAATACACTGGAGTCCTTACCGAAGTGACAACTTGATCTTGACGTCCACAAGTACTGCACTTGCTTGGCTGAGTGCCTGGTTTGGAACCAAAACCATCACAGGCCTGCTGTGAGCTGCTCTTATCTGCGGACAACGCTCCCAAAGGAAGCACAGGTGCTGCCATCTTCGGTGATCGTGATCAGCTCACCGCTTTCCTCCTTGACGAACGAGACTGTCTTCTCTCTGCTGCTCAGCACCAACGTCCGCTCAGCACCAATAACCCAGGATCTCACCTTCTGTGATCCTCCCCGCTACGACGCCTCCAGTGTGCATTCACCTGTACTGATTTCCCCTCTTCCTCACCAACAGATCTCGGCTGAGATCTACTGTTGCTTCTCTTCCGGCGGTTGTGATCTTCTAGCTGCAGACCGCTCTCTGCTCATCCTCACTACTTTGTTGCTCTCCAGAGATCACCTCCCACGCCAAGCACGCCCAACTGTGGCAGCGTTCCAAGAGGCGGTCCAGCAGCAAACATCTCCTTCAATAAAGATTTTTGATCTAAAGATCTGAGACCTCCTAACGGGGCAAAGAAGAAGATACCTCGTCTCCCAGCGACGGCACCTGCTGCAACCACGAAGTCGCACGCAGTGACCACCCACACCAAAACATATCGAGGTGTCGCAGCTCCAGGAGAGATCTGCTTCGACCACCTGTGACGCTGATCTACGCCGACGTCTTCCTCTCTGATCGCTACAGCATTCGTGCCCAAGAAGAAGCACGGTCAACTGCACCTCGTCGCAGTCATATCTGATTCTCCTTCTACAGCTGCTGACGACTCGCGTGCTCAAGATATATATCCTCAAGATGTATTTATCAACTAACTCTAATGTTCCATCATCATTGTTCCTGCAGGACATCAACATACCAGCCTTGTCACCATAAATGCTGCAACACTATCCCCTTCAAACTATCCAAATATGATAACTATGCATCTGGACGTTCACAATTTTCTAATCTCCTATTTGATTATGATTTACTAGGTTACATCGATGACTCTCTTAGTTGTCCACCAATTAACATCTCAGGAGACCCTAGTTCGGTACTAAATCCAGCCCACAAACTATTGCTACGTCAAGATCGTCTCATCCTCCAAGCTATTCAAGCCTCCATCGTTGGGTATGTCTAATAGCATATAAGATTTCCCCAACTATATGAGGAAATCTCTCTATTTTGTTGAGGAAAATCCTCCCTCCTAATCTGTATAAATAGAAGAGGGACATGTTAATGTATTAAAGCTTCTTCAATAAAGCTTCTTCAATAATTCTTCTTATCTTCTATTCTTTCCAACATGGTATCACAGCAGGTGAAACGAACGAGGCTCCACGACCATCGAAGCTTGTCATTCACCACATCCCTTACCTCTACAGAGCAGAGAAGGGGGAAACTCTTTCCCACCGGACTCACTTCCCCGTTGGACTCCCCTCTCCGTCCGCTATACAATCGTCCACTGTACGGCACATAATGCTTTCGCTGCTACCCCAGTCGCTACCGTGACCACACCCGGCATCGCCATAAGGTGCAGCCACAATAACGAGGGCCTATTTTTGTGTGACCGGTTGCTCGCCCTCGGTAGTGGATCCCTCTCCAACCCCTACCCGCTCCTTCCCTCTTCTCCTCCATGCAACCTTCTTCTTCACCGGCGCTACTTGCACCGACCCCAAGCTCGGGTTGTCCGCCGCCGTAGCATCGTCTTCATCAAGCTGTGATCTGCATCAATCGCAGCCCACTGCCTCACTGTCAATTGTCGATCCTCAGCTCTTGCTAAGAGCAAATCATTGTAGGTTTCCCCACTAAATCGCTGCAGCTTCCTCCTCTGCTACAGCTTTCTCCTCTACTGTAGCATCGCTGTAACTTCCTCCTCTGCTACAACTTTCTCCTCTATTATAGCATCGCTGCAGCTTCCTCCTCTATTGTAGCATCACTACAATATCGTTGTAGCTTCCTCCTCTAGTCTTCATCAAGCTGTGTCTGCTGCAGCTACTTCCTTCTCTGCTGCAGCTACCTCCACTGTTGCAGCTACCTCCTGCGCTGTAGCATCACTGCAACATCGCTGCAACTTCCTTATCTGCTGTAGCTTCCTCATCTACTGCAGCTTCCTCCTCTGTTGTAGCTTTCTCCTCTACTGCAGCAGTTGTCGTTGTCGTAGCCGCAACAATAGCAACAACAACCGCAGCAATAGCAGCAATCTGCTCTTGCCCTACTCATGAAGCCTCGATCTAAGATTGGTATCCTTGATAGGAGCACCATCTTGTGGGGGCATGATAGCAAATAAGATTTCCCCAACTATATGAGGAAATCTCTCTACTCTGTTGAGGGAAATCCTCTATTCTGTTGAGGGAAATCCTCCCTTCTAATCTGTATAAATAGGAGAGGGATATGTTAATGCATTAAATCTTCTTCAATAATTCTTCTTATCTTCTATTCTTTCCAACAATGTCGCCCTACTAATATCTTCGTGTACAACTACTGCAAAAGCTTGGCACAAATTGCAAACCACCTTAGCAAATTGCTTATGTACTCACATGCTCAGTCTTCTATCCAATCTAATGAAAACAAAACAAGAGAAAAGTACTATTATTGATTATTTATAGCATATCAAAGTTATCATCGATGACTTGTCTTTGATAGGTCATTCGCTCAATGATGAAGAAGTCCTAGTTCATGTCCTGAATGGTCTAGGAGATAAGTACAAGAAATTGGCAATAGCAATTCGGGCACACAACTTACCAATATCATTCGAAGAACTCTATGATAAACTGACTGACTATGAGATGTATTTAAAACGCGAGGATAAGTTGCCCGGACCAACCATTACAACTCAAGTTAGTCAAAAATAAAAAAGGAAGAGCAACCAATACAATAAGAATGTCAATAAAGGTCTAGCTCAATTGTCTCCTGACCCTATGGGTCTCCAGCAAACCCCCTCATTCGCATCATCAACATTTCAACCATCATTCGACCTAGCATCCTGATCTCACAGGCCAACAAAGAGTCATTTGCCAGCTATGTGATAATGTTGGACACTCCACGAAAGTCTATCGATCTCGACCTTAACTCCCTACTCCATCCTAGTGGCCTCAGGGGAATCTCATGACTACTCAGATTGCTAGCCAATCAAATTGGATTGTGGACTCTGGCGCCTCTCATCACATCACCTCCGATTTTTAAAACTTGTCTCTCCACAACAATTATGGTGGAAATGACGATATCATAATCGGTGACGGTAACGGAATTCTCATTACTCATATTGGTTCCATAATGATTAATTCACTTACCACAACCTTTACACTTGATGATGTTTTGTGTGTACCTTACATTAAACGAAATCTTATTTTTGTCTCTTAATTCTGCAAATAAAATAATTCTTCAATTGAATTCTTTCCTAACTCTTTTCTTGTCAAGGATTTGAGCATGGGGGCATCTTTAGTCCAAGGCCAGAACAAAGACAACATTTATGAGTGGTCGTTAGCTTCGTAAATAACCCAGCCCATTGTTCACTCTTCAATTGCAGCTCCAGTTGATGTGTGGCATCGACGTCTTGGTCACCCCTCGTCTTTTATCTAGCAAAAATTACTCTATCAGTTTTCTCTTCCTACATTTAACACTAGTAATACTATAACTTATTGTGATGTTTGTCGTAGCAATAAAAGTCATAGACTACATTTTGGAACATCTTTCATATCTTGTTCTAAACCGTTTGAAATTATTTATACTAATGTTTGGGGCTCCGCCCCAACCCCTTCTTTTGACAAGTTTAGATTTTATGTTATTTTTGTTGACTATTTTACTAAGTACATATGATTATATCCTCATCACCATAAATCTGAAGTTTCAACAATCTTTACCAACTTTAGAAAGTTGGTCAAGAATTTCTTTCAGTCTTCCATTATAACAGTATACTCTAACGGCGGTGGCGAATATCAAGCCTTCACATCTTGCCTCACAGCTTGTTGTATACAACACCTTAAGTCCCCCCCCCCCCCACACACTCCCCAATTAGTTGGTTTTGCCGAACGTAAGCATCGGAATATAGTTGAAACTGGTCTTACACTTCTACATCATGCATCCTTGCCACCAACTTTTTAGTCAGCAGCATTTCAAACTATAATCTATCTCATTAATCGTATGTTTACTCCAATCCTCCAATACCAGTCACTATTTAAAAAACTATTCCACAAGCTTCCAAACCTTCAAAAACTCAAAATCTTTGGTTATCTATGTTATCCATGGCTACGTCCTTATGCCTCACATAAGCTAACACTACGATCTAAGCCTTGCATTTTTATAGGATACTCTTTTGAATATAATGATTTCCGTTGCTACGAACCCCAAACTCAAAAGGTATTTATATTCTGTCATATTATTTTTGTGGAGTCTTCTTTTCCTTTTCAAAATCATAAGCATCCCACCATGCAAGCTACTCCAACAAAACACACATCATTGGAATATCTCTTCGTTCCCATCACACAAACCTCCCACATCATCATCTAGTCCTTACCCTCATGATCAAAACACTCATCTAGTTCAACAACTCATCACTCCCTCCATTATTTCTCTACTCCCTGCTTCACAGGTTTCCCCTATTGATGAAGCAATACCCTCGGCAACATCACCATTGGCTTCATCTTCTCCTAGACCTCGTGATATTTAAGTGCCACAGCCTGACCTGACCGGTGTCAGTAACTCACCGTCGACTATACCAACTACACTACCTACCACTTATATAGCCCATAGACATCCAATGGCAACACACTCCAAAAATGATATTTTTAAACCCCGTCAAGTTCTTGACCTACATACTTTAACAAAATCTTCTCTTGAGGCCAGTGAACCCACCACAAAACCCACCACAATTACTCAAGCTCAACAATCTCCTCACTAACGTAAAGCCATGTGTGAAGAATATGATGCTCTTCTCTATAACTTTACATGGACCCTAGTATCCTTTCATCACACACAAAACATCATTGAGTGTAAATGAGTCTTTTGAATTAAGCGAAACCCAAACGGATCCGTTGCTCGATATAAAGCACGTCTAGTAGCTAAAGGGTTTCATCAACGACCTGGTATTGACTTCACATAGACATTCAGTCCTATTGTTAAACCCACAACAATCCGGCTTATCCTTAGTTTGGCCATCTCAAAATGCTGGCACCTACGACAATTGGATGTTAATAATGCCTTTTACGGGAGACTCCAACTGAATATGTCTTCATGCAGCAATCTCCTGGCTTCATTCATCCACAGTAAAGCTCCAAGAGCTATGTCTGCAAACTGCAAAAAACTATTTATGAATTTCGTCAAGCTCCAAGGGCTTGGTATACTAAACTTGGCTCGTTTTTAACATCAAGGGGCTTCATCAATTCCAAGTATGATACATCGTTATTCCTATGACAACGAATTGGAAATACAATATATCTTCTAGTGTATGTGGATGATATTATTGTCACAAGCAATGATCCTCTGGAGATTCAAGCATTTTTAAAGCAATTAGCTGATTGAGTCTCCCTCAAAGATCTAGAAACCTCGAGTTATTTTCTAGGGGTAGAAGTAACATTCACATCCTCAGGTCTCCTAAAATCACAAAAAAAATATATTCAAGATTTATTAGCAAAGATAAACATGCAGGATGCAAAAGAGGTTACAACTCCCCTATATACTAACGAATCGCTTAAATTATGTGATGGAAGTCTTGCTACGGACTCTACTCAATACCGACAAGTACTTGACTCTTTACAGTACTTAGCTCTCACCTGTCCAGATATCTCATTTGTAGTCAATAAATTATCACAATTTATGCATCAGCCATCTACTACCCGGCCCAGACCATAGCCCGAGTCGCTCCAGCTCGACCTCCGACTTACGACTCGCCGGTCCAGACCGTAACCCGAGTCGCTCTAACCCGAGTCACTAACTAACCGACCCTCCGTAACCCTCAATCATGACCTCTTTCTCCGCAAACACGCCTCGCTTTATCTCGATGCCTTTGTTGATGCTGATTGAGTAGGGAACTTTGATGATATAACATCTGATGAGGGAACCACTGGAGACCTAACAGCATTACAGTTAGTAACTGCGCCATCTCGCAGTAGCCTTGTCAATCGAAAGGATATCCTCCAACAGGGGCAATAATGGTGACACAACTCGATTAAACACCAGTTGATAAGGACAAGAATGGCGACATGATACGCCGTGACGTCAGTCACACCTGGACGACACGTTACCCAAAAGGGGCGGGCACTAACGTTGACATTAATGCGCGCCAACATCAACTGTTCCCAGACGACTTCATCACCGGATCCCGCACGATTCAGCCAAGGCAGAGAAAGGCGTCACCGAAGCTCGCCCATACCCTGCGACAGTTCGGTCCTCCATGCAACATCAACGGCAGTGTCAGACGCCACCAGAGGTACGGTCCTGCTCCAGTCATTAACGCCGACATTAATGCGCACCAACGTCAATCGTTCCCAGATGACCGCATCACCGGACCCCGCACGATTCGGCCGAGGCAGAGAAAGGCGTCCACCGAGGCTCGCCCATACCTTGCGGCAGTTCGGTCCTCCACGCAACATCAACGGCAATGTCAGACGCCACCAGAGGTACGGTCCTGCTCCGGCAGACTGGCACATCAGGTGACAGCAAACTTACCTATAAATACCCCCAGGCTCTAAACGGAAAAGAGGAGAAAAAATCGGTCTTCATCTAAACCCCCAGGAAGATCCACTAACTTGGCCGTCGGAGGGATCGGGCCGAGCGCCTCGGCCCGATCTTTGTGCAGGTTCGAAACTGAAGCTCCCCTCCGGACGCGTGGGCAAGGAGTCTCAGCCCGGAGGAGACGAACACACCGTCCTGATCAGACACTGCATTCGACCTCCTCGGCAACCTCGAGGAGCGCCCCTGGGAGATCCCCGTCGTCCGGACCCGAACCGAGCCGCGTCGGCCCCGAGGCCACGGCTTAAAGTTGTTTCCCACAACAGATTGGCGCTAGAAGGAGGGCCGGTCATGTCGCTAGGACATCCCACGGGGATCCCCCCGAGGGGGAACTGCTAATCAATCGCCCCGCTACTAGGCGCGGAGATCAGCCCCCCACCCATGAAGACCAAGAAATCCCGACGTCAACGCCAGATCGCTATTGGCGCCTGTTCAACGACCCGGGGTTGTCACTCCCGGGACCCACCGTGGGCCCTCCGGCCGTGCTTCCCGAGGCATTCCTCGGCCTCACTAAACAGGTACAGGCAATGGCGGAGATGATACAGACCTTTGCCCCACTCATTCCCCAAGTCATACGACTGACGGCCGCCTCGATCGACCCGACACGACAAGGTCCAAGCACGGAACAGGCCACGACAGGAGAAACTAGAGACGAAGCTACGGACCAGAGGGGTCCGCCCGATCACAATGCGCCCGCCCCCCTACGGGCCGCACAATCCCGCCCTGAGCCCGACACCGTGTCGTCGGACTCGACGAACAGCTTTATCAGGGCGCAACTCTCCCGAGTTAACCGCCGCCTGGACGAGTTCCGACGCAAACTTCAGAAACCCCGGGGCGAATCATATGATGGCGGCTCGGGCGGATCCCCCTTTACTCAGGAAATACAAGAAAGGCCCGTTCCCCTCAACTTTAGGGTCCCTGCCTTGGAAATATATGATGGCGGCTCCGACCCGGCAGAGCATGTCGCCGCGTTTAGGGCCCAGATGGCCCTCTATGGGACGTCCGACGCGTTGATGTGTCGTGCATTCCCAACCACCTTTAGGGGGCCAGCGCACGCGTGGTTTAGTCGGCTGCGCCAATCATCAATCTCCTCCTTCGACCAGTTTGCCAGGGAGTTCGAGCAAAACTTCCTTGCCAGCACGCGACCTCGACCCTCTATGGCCACCCTGCTCGCGTTATCACAACACGAGGAGGAGACGCTCTCCCAGTTTGTGACACGCTTCGCCATGGAAATCTGGGGGTATTCGGACGCTCACCCTTCTTTGATCATACAGACATTCCTGATGGGGCTGAAGCCCTTGAGGTTCTTCTGGTCGCTGATTGAGAGGTCGTCGGTCACCATCCCCGAGATGCTCCAGCGAGCCAACCAGTATGTCGCCGGCGAAGCACTGGTGGAGGGAAGACGCTCGGACAGGAGGAGGCCGCGGATCGAGCAACCCCGAGCTATTACCTCCACTGCCGCAGCACAACCCCGACGGAGGTTTGCTCCCGACCATCCTGAGCCGCGGCCCCCAAGGCCTCCGCCCCTCCCGTTGAATGCGCCCCGTACCGAAATCTTCCTCCAGATCAGAGAGAAGGGTCTTTTGCGACCACCCAACCCCGTGAAAACTACCCACAAAGATCGATCGAAATATTGCAGGTTCCACCGAGACTATGGCCACGACACGGAGGACTGCCACGATCTGCAGAACCAGATCAAGGAGCTGATTCGAAGGGGGTATCTCGGTCGTTATCTCAAAGAACCTCGAGAAGCAACCCCACGACCCAGGATGCCGGTCGAAAGGCAGATCGATGTCATTTCCGGAGGACCAGCGGCAGGTGGCAGCAGCGCAACCGCAAGGAAGTCCTACGCCCGAAGCATGGTCGAAAAATGCCCCTGACCCAAGCTGGAACCCGAGATCTCTTTCGGGGTCGAAGAGGAGGAGCGCTCCCACCATGATAACGCTCTGGTGATCACCATCCTGATCGCCAACGCTCGGGTAAGAAGGACAATGGTTGACACTGGGAGCTCCGCCGATGTGCTGTACCTCGACGCCTTTAAGAAGCTCGGTTTGTCCACTGAGGACCTCGTTCCCATGGGCTCGGCACTCACGGGATTCACCGACAATTCCATCTCCCCACTCGGCACCGCCACACTCCCCGTCACCATCGGGGAAGAACCAAGGACCAAGATGATAATGACTACCTTTATGGTGGTCGACTTACCCTCAGCCTACAACATTATCCTCGGTCGCCCGGCGCTCAACAAACTGAAAGCGGTGGTCTCAACCTACCATCGGGCCATCAAGTTCCCCACCTCGGCAGGGACCGGGGAATCGCGAAGCGATCCAGGGGAGTCGAGGAGATGCTACCTCACAGCGGTTACTCTCCCAAAGAAATTACGCATCCAAGATCAGGATCCCCGAGAAAAGGCTGTACCACCCGCGCGCCTCGAGCCTCCAGAACAACTCACCGAGGTACCCTTGAAAGGAAACCAGTCCGGTCTAATCGCGAAAATCGGTACGGCCCAGCCCGAAGAAAATCAGCTCCAGCTCATCAACTTTCTGAAGGAAAACACCGATGTGTTCGCGTGGTCGCCCAAGGAAATGCCAGGGATCGACCGGGCGGTGGCCGAACACCAGCTCAACATCAGTCCCGGGGCCAAACCTGTGAAGCAAAGACCACGGAGGTTTGCTCCCGACCGACAGAAGGCAATCGGCGAAGAGGTC
>LVTN01000091.1:418518-458267 GCA_001649415.1 Musa itinerans | reverse complement strand
CCGGCCCAGACCGTAGCCCGAGTCGCTCCAGCTCGACCTCCGACTTGCGACTCACCGGCCCTCCGTAGTCCGACTCGCCTCCGCACTGATGATATAACATCTGATGAGGGAACCACTGGAGACCCAACAGCATTACAGTTAGTAACTGCGCCATCTCGCAGTAGCCTTGTCAATCGAAAGGACATCCTCCAACAGGGGCAATAATGGTGACACAACTCGATTAAACACCAGTTGATAAGGACAAGAATGGCGACATGATACGCCGTGACGTCAGTCACACCTGGACGACACGTTACCCAAAAGGGGCGGGCACTAACGCCGACATTAATGCGCGCCAACATCAACTGTTCCCAGACGACTTCATCACCGGATCCCGCACGATTCAGCCAAGGCAGAGAAAGGCGTCACCGAAGCTCGCCCATACCCTGCGGCAGTTCGGTCCTCCACGCAACATCCACGGCAGTGTCAGACGCCACCAGAGGTACAGTCCTGCTCCAGCAGACTGGCACATCAGGTGACAGCAAACTTACCTATAAATACCCCCCGGCTCTAAACGAAAAGGAGAAGAAAAGAATAATCGGTCCTCATCTAAAACCCCCGGAAGATCCACTAACTTGGCCGTCGGAGGGATCGGGCCGAGCACCTCGGCCTGATCTTTGTGCAGGTTCGAAACCGAAGCTCCCCTCCGGACGCGTGGGCAAGGAGTCTCAGCCCGGAGGAGACGAACACACCGTCCTGATCAGACACTGCATTCGACCTCCTCGGCAACCTCGAGGAGCGCCCCTGGGAGATCCCCGTCGTCCGGACCCGAACCGAGCCGCGTCGGCCCCGAGGCAACGGCTTAAAGTTGTTTCCCACAACAACATCTACGTCGGGGTATATTATTTTTCTTAGAGCTAATCCTATCAGTTGGAGTTTTAAGAAACAAAAGACAATCACACGATCTACAACTGAAGTTGAATATCATGTCATCGCCACTACTACTGCTGAGCTCAATTGGGTCACAAATCTACTCAAGGAACTTAACGTCAACTCTACCTCTCCTCCTATAATATATTGTGACAATATTGGCGCTACCTACCTATGTACCAATCCGATTTTCCATTCATGCATGAAACATATTACCATCGACTTCCACTTCGTGCGAGATAAAGTTACCAGACATCAACTACATGTTTCTCACGTACATATAGCCGATCAACTAGCAGACTCATTCACGAAGTCTCTCCCCCGCAAACTATTTTTGTTACATCGGACCAAGATTGACATCCTTGATAAGAGCTCAATCTTGTGAGGACATGATGATAGATAAAGATTTCCTCAACTACATGAGGCAATCTCGCTGTACAGTTGAGGAAAATCTTCTCTTCCCACAAATATAAATAAGACATTGTACTCAACCATTTCAATATGTACTTTTCATCATCACAATTTAACTTATCAATCATTTCATTTATTCTTCATGTTATGTTATTCAATATAATATAATACATAATTTATTTTGCTTAGTACTTCTATCATGTTTTATTGTTTCAAAAGCTCTATATTGAATTATCGGGAATGTAATTTAGGTAAGATTGCAGTTGCTTTCGAATGGGTTTGAGATTTTGGATTCTGATTCCCTCAACCAAATGCTGCGAACGAGACGTAATCTAACATGGTAAGATCTTTGTTCATAATAAAAAGAAAGGATAAAGATGATTGCCCGGACGAACAGCATATACACAAAAAAAAAAGGAAGGAAATTATTGCTTAATACATTAAAAGATAATTAAATTCTAATCCTTATTCGTGCATGGATACATGTGAGAAGGAAAGCTGGGAATTAATTGTTATTACAAGTGATATCAGAAGAAGAACTGCTCATGGAGACAACTCTTTCACTGAACTGAGGCTGGGTTTCCACCCACCCAGCGTTCCTATCTGTTGTTTCACCTTCTTGAATGGAGGAGTGAAAGGCTTGTTTTGTTTGTGTTGCTCAGCCCCTTTCTCAAACCTTTTCAGGAAACACTCAGCCCATGTCTCCTTCGAAACGTAGAAATCCTTGGCAGAACAGACCGATTCATCTGATAACTCTTCTCTTTCCTCAGCATCTCTGACACTTACTTCCTCGATGGCTGCTGCTCCAAGACCTTCTTCTGGACCATTAGGAATGTTTTGTCTCAGCTTCTTCACCGTCGATCGCGGCACAAGATAGAACTTCTGGCCCGGGAGTAGCCTTTCCTTGGGGCTCACAAGGGATTCATGGGGTCTCCTGAAGACGTCCGGCCTCGTGAGGCATAGTCCTGGGTACTTCTCCATCACCAACCGCGCTGAGACCGCACCTGCATAAAGTTCAACCATCCCACCTGCAAGAACCACCCTCACCACAGAATTCTTGTGCTGCCGATGCACTGAACCTGACAGCGAGATGAAGTCTACTGATACCACCACTTCTCTATCTTCGCCGTTCTTCTTCCTCTCCCCGTCTCGTCCACTGCAGTAGCGAGTGATATAGAAGAAGCTTCTGTAGGGTGCCATCAATACCCAGTTGCATCAGGAGACAGCCCCGACTTCGAAGACCCAACTGAGCTCTTAAGGATGAGAGAGTAGTAGCTAATTGTAGTTCTCTTGTGGAAAGATCTTCCTAGTTATAATTTCGATGCTTGTGATGATTTCGATGCTTTCGTGGGCTTGTGGACAAATGATGGACGAAACAAGAGCCGGCCTTTAACGCAAGGTTCAGAGATCGGACAAAAGAATGGGAACCTCATTGCTGTCTTCTTATCCTCATTGCTGCTGAGTTTGATTTTAGCCCAACATTTTCAGATCATCCGAAACTATATATATATATATATATGTGTGTGTGTGTGTGGATTTCAAGTCAAGAACTTTCTAAGTTCTCTAATGCAGGCATCGTATCAAACGTTAGCTCTTTCAATCTAAAAGAGACAAGAAGCATCGAAACTTGTACAGATTCGATTGGCGAAGTAGGGAGTCCTGTGTTCCATAGGTTTGCACGTGATCCCTTCACTGGTGACGTGGTGGCGGTTTATGAAGAAGCATTCAAACCTGCACATGTAATCGATAGCAAGAAGATGACATGTCCAGTTTACAGCTAGACTTAGGTACCTTAATGCATATCCTGATACGTCAGCCATCGTATGTCTGGATATGCCTGACACGCATGCACATGCAACTCCGCCCATGATCCGAATCACGGATCATGTCTTTAGACGTGCGTTGAAGGCTGCGGCTCGCCTGTGTCAGCAGCGGCAGAAACCACGGCGAGAGTCGACTTAACCATAGTTTATAATAAATATATCGTCCAATAAGATCGCAGCCCGCTTTTAGCGAGGACCCACGGTTCCCTCCAATGATAGAGCATCATTTAGGCGTTTCCTGATTTACGTATGTCATCATCTTTGCTCGATGCGCGTACGTGGTTATATTTCCTGTGTTGACAAGTCATCCGAGAAATAGGAATCGTCAAGGAGCTTCTCGTCCGGTCGTTATAAACACGAAACCCTCGGCCGCGTTTCCCTCCCTTGGCACCGCCGCAGCTCGCGATCTCTCTCCTCATCTAGAGCGTGAGAGAGAACGGAGGAGAAGTCTGTGGTGATGACCTCCTCCTCCGCTCCTTTTTATTTTGCTCAATCCCAGAATGCTGATTACTGTTTCCTTTATGCGGATCTGCAGTCATTTTGCCCTCTATTTTCCCTTGATTTCTGGGTGCTCTTTTTGTGGATTTCCTTTTAGCTGATTCTGGCTGAATCAGGTGGTCTGGCGCCGATCTGCTGGTTGGAGGTACCCTCGGAAGATCGAGTCATTTGCTTGCCATTTTAGGGCAATTTTCTTGTGGCAGAGATGGTGGGGAGCGTGGGGAATGGCTTGATGGATCTGTGCGACAAGGGGAAGGTGGAGCCGTTGCCCAAGGAGTTCGATCCGACGGATATCGTTGAGCCGGTGCCGGCGCTGGATTTGGAGGGAGTCGGAGGGGAGGAGGGGAGCGCGAAGAACAGGGAGATCGTGCTTGGGAGGAACGTGCACACAATGTGCTTTACCATTAAGGAGCCGGAGGTGGATGATGAGGTGACCGGGGAAAGGGAAGCTTATATGGCCAGTGTTTTGGCGAGGTACCGTAGATCACTCATTGAGAGGACCAAGCACCATTTAGGTATAATTTGAGCTTCCATTTTCAATTATTTTCAGAAATTTCGCATTAACTGTAAGATAATTTGTGATCGGGCTTTTTAGTTTAATAGTCAAGTAAGTAAACCTAATTTAAGCACTTCTCCCAGCAGCATAATGCCTTTTACTTCTAATGCGAAGAAAGATCTGCTAAAATTCATGCCAAGATCATATTTTGTGTAAATGTTTGGCCAAATTTATCTGTGGCATTTCTTCATAAGGTCAATCGAAGTAAAAAAGTCATTTTTGGATATTGTATAGTATATGGTTTAGTAGATTTTTGTGTCGATCCGCTTGTTAAAAGTTGAAGACTGATGTCCATTATGATTCCCATGCAAAATTAAGCTGACTGTGTGCCATGTGGAATTTTAAGTTTCTTTTCTCTGGAAAAATCTGATCTTGTTGTTCAACGTACTTTGTAGATTCATAGTATAGTATCCTGTTGTTTTCTTTCTAAGTATTTGGCAATGAACTGTATGGTATTAAAAGTTTTTAAGGATATATAATTTATGCAACTGGTTGCTAGACGCATTGTATTGTTTAGGCTTCTCATACTCCATGTCTATCTATGTATGATTCTCTTATAGGTTATCCATACAATTTGGATTTTGATTATGGTGCTCTAGCTCAGCTGCAACACTTCTCCATCAACAACCTTGGTGACCCCTTTATCGAGAGTAACTATGGTGTCCATTCCAGGCAGTTTGAAGTCGGGGTGTTGGATTGGTTTGCTCGCCTCTGGGAATTGGAAAAGAATGAATACTGGGGTTATATCACAAACTGTGGTACTGAAGGGAATTTGCATGGTATTCTCGTCGGGTTAGTGTCTTTTCTTCACTATTGTGATTTGATGCTTTGAAAAAACTAGCCTGCTTAGGAAACACTTATTCAAATATAGTGTAAAATCTGCAAGACTGCTGCATGACAGTAAATTTATCTGAAATTGGATTGCCAGGAGGGAAGTTTTTCCAGATGGTATCTTGTATGCCTCGAAGGAATCCCACTACTCAGTTTTCAAAGCTGCACGGATGTATAGGATGGAGTGTGTGAAGGTTGACACTCTGATCTCTGGGGAAATTGATTGCATCGACTTTAAAGCTAAATTGCTTCAGAACAAGGAGAGACCAGCCGTTATCAATGTCAACATTGGTGAGACACTCCGTATTCCTTATTTCATTCTATTCCCTAATGGCAATAGTTCTTGACCTCTTAGCTCATCTTGTGCAGGAACTACTGTAAAGGGAGCAGTTGACGATCTTGACATGGTAATACAAACCCTTGAAGAAAATGGCTTCAAGGGTCGATTCTACATCCATTGCGATGGTGCCCTCTTTGGGCTCATGATGCCATTTGTTAAACGTGTATGTTCCACTCTGTCTTCTATACTGACTACTAGCTTCTTATGCACATGCATAACCATGTTAATGCTGCTTCGCAAAAGGTTTTGTCATTTGACCACAATATCTTCATCTCATAGATCATTTGCATTTACATTGTTGCTTATATTAGATTTTCTTTCTGGTACTAAAGTTTCCATAATTGCTTTACTATGTGGGACAGGCACCTAAAGTGACATTTAAAAAGCCTATTGGAAGTGTGAGTGTATCGGGTCACAAGTTTGTGGGGTGTCCTATGCCTTGTGGTGTGCAAATAACAAGATTGAAGCACATCAACGTGCTTTCAAGTAACGTAGAATATCTTGCTTCCAGGGACGCTACCATCATGGGGAGCCGAAATGGTCATGCTCCAATCTTCCTCTGGTACACCCTGAACAGAAAAGGTTATAGAGGTTTCCAGAAGGAAGTTCAGAAGTGCGTAAGAAATGCACACTATTTAAAAGACCGTCTGAAAGAAGCGGGAATTGGTGCGATGCTTAACGAGCTCAGTAGCACCGTGGTGTTTGAGAGGCCAAAAGATGAAGAGTTTGTCCGGCGGTGGCAACTTGCTTGCGAGGGAAACATCGCACATGTTGTGGTTATGCCTAACGTCAACATCGATAAGCTCGATAGTTTCTTGGAAGAACTATTTCAGAAACGCTCATGCTGGTACCAGGACGGAAAGATGTCACCTCCCTGTATCGCTGCGGATATAGGCCCGGAGAATTGTTTCTGTGTTCTGCACAAGAAATAATGTTTTCTTGCACTAGGTCCTTCGAGATTGTTGTTTGACTCGATGAACTTTTAAGTTTTTGGTTAGCCAGAGTAGGCATTTGACTATCGTCCTTATATGATTTGCTTTTATGTTGTATGTGTATTGTTTCGTTCTATCATCTTAGGGTAGCACAACATTTATCTGATTGGCTTCGCCTTTAACTGGTATCTAATGGTGGAGACGCATCATTCTTTGTTGTCAGAACATATGGAGTGGAGTACTATTATTTGGCAGTGCTGTGGATTTAGGCATTTGCGACTGACCACGTAAGTTATCTTCCTTTATGCTTTTGAAAATGAAGATGTCTTAAAAGAAAATTAATAATAATAATAAAAGAAAATGTTTTGCTTCTTTGCTGCAGATATGATGATTAATCTTATAATCTGGGATTTCAGCCCTGTACAGGTACAACTTACTAGAGGTAAATTATAACCTCCGTGATGGTCAACCATTCGTTATTTTTGGTATGACCACCACATTTCCGGCGCAAATTCAAGAGTAACTAAAAGCTTGGATTGATACATCCAAATGTAGTGTGAATTTACGATAATATTCCTTTGCTAATTATACAATTCAACTAATGAATTTGATTTCATGTAAATTATTATTATCTTGACTATGAGCATTCTATATCCAAATGTATATATCTTGAAGCACACTATGTACTTTCACACTAAGCAAGCTAAAATCTAAGCTATTTGCCTCTGTCTTTGTCTTTGTTGCATAGAAAAAATATAAAATTTTAGTTGTTAAATCTGATTTTGTTTGCTGATTTTGAGTCAATCTAGATCTTTACTCTGAATTAATCTTAAGTTAAATCTCGCTGACACTAAATAAGCTTAACTCCTGATAACACTAAATAAGTTTAACTCCTGACAATATTCTTCTGATACTTAAATAGAGAGTTTTCCTATGAATGTTAATATGAAACTTTTTTATAGTGGGTTTTGAGTATCATTACCTTCGCAGTGTGTGTTAATCATAAAGATCGTGATATTTGTTCCTCATGTTTAACTTTAATCATAAAGATCGTGATACGTGTTTCTCATGTTTAAACTCATGTTTGAGACGTGATACGTGTTTCTCATGTTTAAACTCATGTTTGAGACATGATAGTGTTCGACTCACCCTATCATATAGTGTCGATCATACGATGGTGAGACATCAACCACGTGATAATCATCGAGCATTGGAGTGTTGATCACTTAGCATTAAAGTATCGGTAGACGTCGACAACTTGATGCCAATCACCTAACACCACCTCGCATTTACCCGTTTTCATAAAACTGATACGGTATGGAAACAATTACAAGTTACAGCTTATTACTATTAATTATTAAATTAAAGTTCTATCAAATAAAGTTCCCCCCCTCCCTAAACAGGTTCGGTTGTTTTCATTGCTCCTAAAATGAGAAGACAAGCTTCAATTGGAGCAACCGCTAAAGTCGAGTCAATGAGAACCTTTTCGTGCATGGAATTGCTTCAAATTTCACACCATGTTGATAGATACCTACAATACCATCAACAAACATACTACAATACATGTAACAGTCTGAGGTACTGATGATAGAACACCAGTCCATGACTGTGATTAAAAAAACACAAAATAAAACAAGATACAAATTCCTAAGAGCAAGACAGGCCTCCGACTGCATGGACAAATAAGGTGACAAACATAACTTCACAAGTCTTCAAGTTAGCCACAAATTCTTAAACCTCAGTTAGTATCAGCACATAGGCAGTCATAAAACTGCACATAGGATGCACAAGTGAGAGTAGCCCTCTTATGGACTCCACTATATATGTATAGTTAAACCTAAAAAGTTATAGACAAATCTAAATCACTATATTTAGATTCAGTTTCTTCAAGCCAACGGCATTCTATACAAATGTTCACAGAGATCGGTGCAACCAGTGCTATGATTGGTCATTATTGCCTGCAGACTTTGGTCCACTGTCAACATCTGATGACCGAGATGCACCTTGCTTAAGTATTGATTCTTTCATCTCCTTGTACCTTCTCAGCTCCTCTAATCCCTCTGCTGCGGTCTTCGACTTCAAGAGCACTGAAGCTAAAGTTTCTGAAGTAGAAGCAGGGCACTCGCTTTGTTCCATGTTAGCTTGATCATGTTGGACACATGGATTTAAGGATTCATCCATGAAGACTTGAGGGGGTCTGTACAAATTGTAGAGATCTTGCCGAAGAGGTGCTGCAGTCAGTAACATTTGTACAACAGCACCAACGACAGCATGTGGAGACCTTCTGATTGTCATAGAATAGCCATGTTTTCAAAGATGGCAGAAGTTAAATTCAATTTTTTTTAAAAAAAAAGACAATACTCCTTGCAAGTGACCAACAACATGATATATATCCATGGTGCAATCTTAAAGATTAATTGCATAGACAGGTTTCCTTCCAGTGCTACATGAAAAAGATTTGAACCCATTCCATTATTTGACCGTGAAAAATATTGCAACACAGATTTGCTATGTCAAGTTGGACAAGATCTGAACATATTATGATTACTATAACTGCCATGACAAATAACAAAATTTCAATAACTAGTCATTCATCTACAATTCCAAGAAACAATTAGTCATGACAACGTGCGATTTCTAAAAATCTACTTAACTATTTCAAACAATGTAAAGCAATACTTTACCCAATATCAAGAGTGAAACTTGACCTATCCAGTTCAAGCAGCTACATGGACAGTTTTCTTTTGGTCAGATCTATAGAGGGAATAATGCCAGAAGCCTTAAAAGCTTTCTCATTGTTTCTTACACTTGGTCTTCCTCTCCGATTGGTGGTACTTGTATGCATCAGACAACTCATCACTTCATTTAATAGTCTTCCTTCAATTGGTTTGAACCACCTCAAACAGTTTTGTTTTTATTTCTCATCCCAAACTTGCCATCCATCTCATGACTTAAAAAGCAATGTACAGTAATCTATAACACAGCGTGGTTGTCAAGATAATATGCATATCTAGAATCCACAATTCTATGCAATCCTCTAATTTGGTTGATGAAATCTTCATCTGTCAAAATGCAGTCCAACCTACATAACTCATGCTTCGCTTGGATGTTCCCCACCTTTTTTTATTTAGAGACAGATCTAAAGATATAATGACTATATAGCTGCAAGATTGTGCTTTGGTTGATGGTGTGGTGTACTTCGTGGTGACCGCCAAATATCCCCATCTAGAATCCACAATTCTATGCAATTCTCTAATTTGGTTGATGAAATCTTCATCTGTCAAAATGCAGTCCAACCTACATAACTCATGCTTCGCTTGGATGTTCCCCACCTTTTTTTATTTAGAGACAGATCTAAAGATATAATGACTATATAGCTGCAAGATTGTGCTTTGGTTGATGGTGTGGTGTACTTCGTGGTGACCGCCAAATATCCCCATCTAGAATCCACAATTCTATGCAATTCTCTAATTTGGTTGATGAAATCTTCATCTGTCAAAATGCAGTCCAACCTACATAACTCATGCTTCGCTTGGATGTTCCCCACCTTTTTTTATTTAGAGACAGATCTAAAGATATAATGACTATATAGCTGCAAGATTGTGCTTTGGTTGATGGTGTGGTGTACTTCGTGGTGACCGCCAAATATCCCCATTTAAGCAAACCGTTGGGAGCCAATTTACAAAACAATGAGTCAATTTCAACCTAACAAAAGCACTTGCAAACTTTAACAAACATTATAATTTTCAATTTCAAAAATGCAATAATAATTAAATAAATAGTTCTTAACCTGATTCAGTTCAAGCATATGGTTCACTATCTGAACTATATTCAGTTAAAGGATACTACAATCCAAAAGATGAAAATCTACAATAAACCTTGATGGATAGTTGATTTATCTCAAACCAGAATGCCCATGGTATGAGAGAACTAAAGAATATGTAAGCCTGTGCTCGCATTTGCACAAAAGATTAATAGGCCACATAGACGCCACATCGAATGTCAGTAAGTGCCAAAACGCCGTAAAAATACTGACAATTCCTTTTTTTGCAATGAGCACTATCTACTAGACAAAGCCTGAATGCTAGCAGCAATGAACAAAAGACCTTAGGTACAACATGCAGCATACTTCAAGAGTTGAACCAAAATTCAAAGAAGCACATCAGGGAATAGATTTAGCTGCTATTATTTCCAAATATACAAATTCACTAACTCATATGTACAGCTAGAGCTTCATAGCACATAATCCATGCAAAAGAAGAACCCAATGGATGGTGATCTTTAGGAACTTAAAAATACAGCAGGATACCTGTTGCATGATTCTGTTACATCTTTATAATCAGCAAATGGGCAAGCAAACCCAGAATCATCGAACTTATCCAAGAGAGACGATCCACTAGAGCTCCTAGAGAGTGGACCTTGTGTTGAACTGCTTGGAAGTTCAGCTAACTTTTCAGTGTCATCTTTACCAGATGGAAATCCCTGTATAAATAACTTTCCAAATTTACAACCTCAACTAATGTTCGTCGATGGTGCTTTCAGGAGGAAAAATCATAAAGGCAGCACCTTCAGATAAACAGTTAATTTCAACTTTTCTAGATTAAAATGAAAAAAAAACATATTACCTCGACAAGGATCGGGCCAGTCTGATAGTTCCCGTATCTTAATGTATCCATCTTTATTTGTAGCTTACCTTCAGAGGAACATGCCTTTGTTTGAGATGCAGTGATAGGGTGTGCTTTGGCAGTATCAATCTGAGAACTCCCAGACCTGTATAACACAGAAATATTGTTAAGTACATAGCTCAAGATTATTATCTCAATTGGGAAACTGAATACTGACTGGAGAGCATTTGGTGAACGTTGACCAGGCAAATGGGCTGGTGAAGAAGGAGATAATGTCGGTGAAAATGGAGAAGGCGAAAACTCATCAAAACTCATATTGTTTTTGTGGGTCACAGCTGCATTCTGTGGTTCTGAGATTACTGGTGGAGAATGATCATTGCGATGAGTAAGAGGAGGAAGACACAGGCTTGGATTACAACGGATGCCACAACCTTCGGAGCATGTAACTGATGGACAAAGAGGTACCGAAGCTAAAGCCCCATGGTCATTGCTCCAACTGTGCTGTCTGGTAAATGAAACTAATGCAGGAGATGATTGTGCTGAAGGAAGAGACTTCAGCCTTCTAAAAGGTTCAGTGGTTGGACTACCAACATAATCCAATATAAATTGCACAGACAAAGGAGCAGAAGGTTCGGATCTAATATCTTCCAATGTACGAAGGTACTGCACAGACAAACTCAGCCTACCTCGAGGAGTGTCAATTGGCACAAAAGTAAATAGGCTCATCTTGGCCTCATCCTCCTGAGTGAAAGGTTGAATGGAAGAAGATATTCTGTGAGACAGACTAAGCGGACAGATTTGGCCTGAGGAATTGAGCTCATGAAAAAGCTTGTATGTAGGTAGAAGCCTAATAAATACATACAAAGAGCGAAACAGAATGATATATCTCTTATACGTTTTCTTGTAGAATGCTGTTTCGGAAGAGCAGGAAGAACCCCCATTATTTTTACGTATATCCTTATGATTCTTGCTACTGCTGCTCTTATGCCTTTCGTACTGCACAATCCACCTCTCAACAATCTTCCAAGATTTAGGCTCCCGAGCAAGATCACAATTCCCAGAGAAATTCCGCAATAGGCATCCGCCAAGAGGATGGGCGACATCCGGGACCAATGCCCTACGGATGAGGATGATATCGATGACCAAGGGCTCGAGATTGCTCTTCCGCCAGATGTCAAAATTCTCAAGAGCTGCAGGGCAGTCCCGTAATGCCAGGTTGAACCACTTATCCCTTGGCATGCTGCTTGACGAGGAGCATGAGGAGGAAGGAGACGACATAAATTGATCCACGCTATAGTTACGGGAGGAGACATACGGAGATCTCGACTCGAGAATAATGTGAAGGCTCTTTGCAAAGAATTCTGTGATCACTTGCTCAATGATAGCAGATTCTGGGGAGGAATGGCTTGGTGAAGTGGCCATTTCAATCCACAAATTCCGAGTAAAGTCCTGGAAATCTCCACTAAAGATAGAAATCCTTAAAAGCAAATAGGGAATTGGGTCATCAAATATTCACAAAAAACTCCACTTTAAGTCGAGTCGGAAAATTCAGTAAGCACCCAAAGCAGATTGCTTGCCGGGGGAAATCAAATGAGAAAGAATCGGCACATTATATTTCGCAATCGTGATCCTAGACTTCTCCGATTTCTGAAGAAACTGGTTCAGGAGAACTTGACGAGGTAGATCGATCGAGCGAATGGCAGCACGCAAGTTAACATCTCTCAAGTAAATTTTCAATCTTGTCAGAGAGAACTCGGAAACAAAAATAAAAATAAAAATCCTATTCCCAATGGATTTATCGATCGACGACTGTGGACTCCAAAAAGAGAGGCTAGAACCCCAAAGCGAAAGTCAAAATCGAGTGCTATGAGCTTCTACCGAGAAATCAAACGACCATCTAAATAAAGGATTTGCAGCATTGACTAGGCCAATCCAATCTACAACCAAAACATTCAACGAAAAAGAGATCCGACCAAAAAAGTGCCACCAAAAACAAGATCAAAGAACGGTTTTGGCAGTCCGCAGTGGATAACCAATCAGTGATTACTGTAGGGAAGGGAAATAATCGGGCGATTAAAAGCGCCTACCTCTGGAATCGATTTTTGACTCGACTTAAATCCCGAAACCGTTCGAGTTGGATTGTTAGGGTTCCAAAAAATCCTCCCCTTCGACCTTTAATCTCCTAATACCGATATCGAGAAACCCTAGATCGACGGCATCGTGCGGAGAACTCTCCGACGCGTACGGGCATGGAGACGCTCACGTATATACTCCGTAACTTCAACGAATTTACGGATGCACCAGAGGCGGTGCACGGACCCCGGAGCAGTGACACTTCCGACTCCTGGAATTTATAGTGCAGCCGGATATGATTACTCGAGGTGAGACATAAATTTCGGTGACCGCTCGTGCCATGGCCGGACTTCGCTTTATGGAAATCCATGATGTGCTCCATTATGAGTTACTTTGGGCTCACTATGACGACATCATTGACCGAAATGAACATTAGCTTTACGTAGCTCTTCTATTTCACTTTAATGTGGAAGTCAATTAGTTTGGACTTCGGAACACCGGTAGATATAAATTTGCTGATGAACTTTCCTAATTAATTACATTAGACTTTATACACATAATATGTGAAGATATAGATATATGAATACTTGATATCATTAGAAAATTATAGATCTATTGGAAGTCAATTAGTTTGGACTTCGGAACACCAGTAGATATAAATTCGCTGATGAACTTTCCTAATTAATTATACACATAATATGTGAAGGTACAAAGATATGGATACTTGATATTATTAGAAAATTATAAATCATCTCTTATATATTTTTTTAATGGCATGAGTTAGTAATCATATGAATGATAGGAAGAGAGACGAAGATAAATCTAATTCTTTCGTAATACTGAGATTTTTGAATTCGAGTACGATATCTCTATCAATTAGATAAAGATTTTTTTTATAGCATGCATCGTAAATCTAATTTATTATCATTTGATTTTAATTTTAATATTATTTTTTTCATATAACAATAATATATTATGATTGTTAATGCTTATACTATTACCATTAAACTTACGAAATAATTTAGCACAAGATAATATATTTGGCCACACTCTAATAGTGTTTGGAAAGTTGTAACAAACCATCAACATAATTTAAAGAATATAAATTACGTATCACAAAAGTGATGAGAAATAGTTGATGTAATAGTATAATATTATGACAAACGTTATATCCAATTTAAGATTTTTTATGACTATAAATCATGTGTTAATCCTACACTATTTAAAAATAAGAAAAGAGATGGAGAGAACTAACAAATCTCTTTGAGAATTTCTATATCTTCTTCTTCTCTTTAATTTTTTTTTGCCAAATTTTAATTAGATATTACCTACTTCTTTCAAAGAAAGCACTTGATATTTAAACTAGTAATTTATAAAAAAAATAGTGCACTTGATATGTATTTATTAGATGCTTTATAAAAACAACTTTATCATATTTCCTTAATCCTCATATCATAAGACACACATATTTTTTTTTCTTTTACTATATATATATATATATATATATATATATATATATATAACACCATATTTTTGCTAGTTTAGCTTACTCGTAGATTGTAAATTTTGAATATATGAATGCAAAAGGTTGCGAACAATGCACCAATGAATTCAATATATGCGCAAAATACAAGTATCTACTTAAGATGCCTTATGTCATGTCAACAAGACGTGTAAAAGATATTTCATACCTATTTTAAGCTTGATATGTATGCACGAACTTATCAAAATATGAATGACATTCAATTCTTCCCAAACAAAATTAGTCATTTTTTCTTATATCATCAACTTGTACCTCATACCAAAAACTCTTTAGATACTCTATGTAAAGTTATCCATCACCATATTTAATCAACTATATATACATATATATATATATATATAAGAAAAGGGTGTTTTTTTTTAACAAATGATGTCTTTTGTTTCTAAAAATGCTCAAAATAAGTGTGTGTTCACCTCAATGTATAGTTTTTGCCATTCTTGGAGTAACCTTATAGCCCAATCTATATAGTGGACGAATTCAAGTGGATGTTATAGTATTTTCACTGTTTTGATCATTGTAATAAAAAAATTATAAAACATACTTGAAAATATTATAAATGATATGGATACACTTATAATATTAATAAGTCAATTTCAAGCTTAATAATTTAATATTATAATGATATATGAATAAAATAAAAAGATATAATATAATATCACTCATAATATTTTTCAATAGCTTTACATCAATAAAAACTATAACGTTATTAGAAAATACTATAAGTGAGTCAAATAAAATCAAAATATACTAGGAATAATCTGATATGCCACATTATGATTTAAATAAGTATTTATAATAATTCATGAATATCACCTAAATAGGGATAAAAAAATTGACATATCACAATGTTTTGGTCACTATAATAAAAAAATATAAATAACTTAAATAAATTTCTAACATCGATCAAGTAAATTATAAGACTAAAAATATGATATCGTAATAACCTACCAATAGTGCCACTAAGGAGGTCTAATATGAGTATTTTATATTTTTTACATCAACAAAAATACTATAATGCTACTAAAAAAATACTATAAATAAACTAAATAAAAATACCATAACGGTCCATCCACTCGGACCATCCTCAAAACTAGTGAGAAAATTATTATTGGGTTATAAAGGATACTTTTAATATTATTCAAAATAGGAGACACAATTTGAGAATTTAAAAATATTGAGAAAAAAGTATATCAGTTTTTTCAGAAAAAAAAAATGGTTCAAAGAAAAATACCTTTGATAATAATAGACTAACTATTATTTTGTCAAAATTTTAGGATATTAAGTATTGAATTCATGTTCTAAGAGTCAACTACCCACCACTTTCTCTGAGTGACAATTGATATACATTGATGAGTAACTCGGTCAAGCTTTACTACTCACCTCAGCCAGCGTGGAATCTTTTTGGGGCCATTAACTCATTAGATTTTTATTTTCAGAATTTAACTCTCAGCATATATATATATATATATATATATATATATTTCAATTATGTTGGCCACCATCATTTCCAGTTGGAATCTGCCACGTTTAGCGGCCCCCAGTCATTTCCAATTGGGATTTGCTACGCTTCAGGGGGCCCATCTGGTCTGCGCCAGCTAATCAAAGAGTGGCTGATGGGCTGGCGTGGGCGCACGCCCACCCCTCCTCGAACCTTCCAACACAGCACGTCAAGCCGGACCTGATCCGACGGCCTAGATGTCCCTGATCCAAGCTCCATCGGACGATTGGCGTTCCCTCGAGACAGCTCATTGACGAACACAAAAGGCGGATTCGACTTCCGTGTCTAGCTCAAGGGACGAAACACTGGGTTTAATCATCTTATTGGACATTCTCTATGGGATCCGTAACACGTATCCTAAAGCCCACAAGTCGATCCAATAGAAAGACCATTTAAGCTGTCTCGTCGCTCGGTCGAGACACAGGAGCTGCATGTTCTTTTCCTTTTTCTCTCTATTTATCTTTGATCTCGCGACTGCAATGATACCCGCAAAATTTTCGTGACAGAAATTTAGCGAAATCCATTCGATTTCTTCCTATTTAAGACCCTTCCACTCGCCTCGCTCCCCGTCTCTCTCGTCGCCGCTCCGCACCTCTCTCTCTCTCTCCATCTCTTGAGGAAGCGCAGAGGGGCTTTGGTGTAAGGTCAGTCGACTTCGTCTTCCTTCTTCGTCTTCCGATCTGTGTTAAGCATGTAGAATGCCATCGATTTTGGTGTAAGGTCAGTCACTTATAGTATTTTATTTTTTAGGTTTTCTCGAGTTCTCGTGTAGGATCTACGTTGTATTAGATACGTATAAATTGTTCTATTAACTGGTTCAGAAAATGATTGTTGATTCGTATCGGTACATCGTGGATCGAGCGAAGATTTGGTAACTTATTGACCTTCGGTGTTCGGCTTCTCTGTTCTTGCCTTTTCTGCCTCATTATCTTGTTTCTTGATTCTTTAAGCTTGCGATGTTAAGATATTGTGTTTGGATATTATGTGAAGGATTGCTCTTCCTTAGGTTTCTGATTCTGGAACAATTTGATTCTCCCATATATTGCTTTTATGTTGAGTTCCTCTATTAATATCTGTTTGATGATATTTTTATTCATGACGCTCGATCTTAAAATATAAAAATTACTTTCTGTTGATTGTTCATCAGCTGTGAAGCTGAAATTTGGAAAAGAAAATATTCAATACCTGTTTCTTTTGGGGTAAAATATCGAATTATTATACCTGGAAATATGTTAGTTACGAACAATATGAAGTGGTCAATAATGATAATACCTGATTAATTCTTGTCACATATTATTAATACTTGCTTTGAAACTTTTGAAACAGTTTCGTTGTAGTTTCTTGCTGGACATAGTTGCAGATTTCTCAATTACTCTTTTTGAGTGTTAAACCAGCCTTTCCTGTGTTTATGGAAGGATTAGTGTATATACATAGAAGATTATTTTGATGTTGAATTATTGGGTATTAATTTGCTAGAGCAAGTGGGTCGAATTATAACTTCTTCCTTCTTCGATTTGGTTTTGCAGATATCCATAACATGGCTGACGGCGAGGATATCCAGCCTCTTGTCTGCGACAATGGTACTGGAATGGTCAAGGTTAGCCATCCTTTTCCTCTCGTATGTTATAATTTGTCCCTCTTGCCCTGATCATGTTGCAAACAACATATATAACTGTTCTCTTTCAGGCTGGTTTCGCCGGAGATGATGCACCTAGAGCTGTATTCCCTAGCATCGTAGGCCGACCTCGCCACACTGGTGTCATGGTTGGGATGGGTCAAAAAGATGCTTATGTTGGTGACGAGGCTCAATCAAAGAGAGGTATCCTGACCTTGAAGTACCCTATTGAACACGGCATTGTTAGCAACTGGGATGACATGGAGAAGATCTGGCATCACACCTTCTATAATGAGCTTCGTGTTGCCCCCGAGGAGCACCCTGTATTGCTCACCGAAGCTCCTCTCAATCCCAAGGCAAACCGAGAGAAGATGACCCAGATTATGTTTGAAACCTTCAATGTTCCGGCTATGTATGTAGCAATTCAGGCTGTTCTTTCCCTTTATGCTAGTGGTCGTACAACCGGTATGCCTCACTTCAACTTGATTACGAATTGAAGTCTCAAACATGACATGTAAATGCTGATCTGTGGCACTCTTCTTAATAGGTATTGTGCTTGATTCTGGTGATGGTGTGAGCCACACTGTTCCTATATACGAAGGATATGCCCTCCCTCATGCCATCCTTCGTTTGGACCTTGCTGGTCGTGACCTCACAGATGCTTTGATGAAGATTCTTACGGAGAGAGGTTATTCCTTCACTACCACTGCTGAACGGGAAATTGTCAGGGATATCAAGGAAAAGCTTGCCTACGTTGCCCTGGATTATGAACAGGAGCTGGAGACTGCCAAGAGTAGTTCCTCTGTGGAAAAGAGCTATGAGTTACCAGATGGGCAGGTCATCACAATTGGTGCGGAGAGATTCAGATGCCCGGAGGTTCTCTTCCAGCCATCTCTGATCGGCATGGAGGCTGCTGGTATCCATGAGACCACTTACAATTCCATCATGAAGTGTGATGTGGATATCAGAAAGGACCTGTATGGCAACATCGTTCTCAGTGGTGGTACGACTATGTTTCCTGGAATTGCTGACCGCATGAGCAAGGAGATCACAGCGCTCGCCCCAAGCAGCATGAAGATTAAGGTGGTTGCCCCACCAGAGCGGAAGTACAGTGTCTGGATTGGAGGCTCCATCCTCGCTTCGCTCAGCACTTTTCAGCAGGTAATCTCTCGATCGACGTTTGCAAATTATCAAGATTCAGAAACGTTTCGCTGCTATTTCATGATAATAATTTTTTACTCTTTTTCGTTTAACAATGCACCAGATGTGGATCTCCAAGGGCGAATACGAGGAATCCGGTCCTGCCATTGTCCACAGGAAGTGCTTCTGAGTTCCATGGTCCCCAAGTCACGGTTACTACTCTTCAGGCTGCTTTTCAAGACTGAATCACGCAAGTCTTTTTCCAAATTGATGTGGTTTTGTGGGGGGTATGTTGGATTTGCTCGAGTTCTACCTGTACTTTAGGTACCCATAAGTATATGTGAACTGCCATAAGATCACTGCTTAAAATCTGTTTCTGCAATGAAGGCTATTTATCGGAAGTTGACAATGGTTGCCTGAGTCTGACAGTCCTTATATTTATTCTTTACATAACCACTTGATAATCTGCTTCATTACAAGATTTCTCATCTCGACAAAAACTTTTGCTTCATCACAACAAGTTTTGCCTTTTTTTTTTCTTTGGACATGTTGATGGGATCTGAAACAACTCGAGGTGGTGATATGATGCAGAATGCTGTGACCCATGTGAGTTTTTCTCCTTCGCTTTCTTTTTCCTTGTGGACCGGAAGGGGACGTCTATCAGAAAAGTACAGGACTTGTTCCTTCAAAGACCAGTGATCACATGTTCCTCCATTCTTGTTTCGTGGGAATCTCCATAATTGCTCCTTGTGGTGTGGTATATCTCATTCTTGTTCCTTTAGAATCTCCATGATTGTTCCTTGTGCGGTCTATACGCTTTAACTTATCTGTAATATTGGGTGCATTTCCCATCACATACTCAATATCCTTAAGCATGTCATACACACATATATCAGTTATTATTCTTACTCCAATGTTTCTCCCTACATTCAAACCTCTATTTTTTTTCCATTCTTTTTTGTAATATGTACTCGTTCATGCACCTTTACATTTGGAGGAAGAAGCGCAGCCTGACCTGTTTTTAACTATAATTGTAAAAACTTGACTTTATTTAATATATGTATATATTTCTAAAAAATAGTTTTTTCGACCAATATTAAGATTATTTCTTTATGAACTGTGAGAGATAAATCATAAAAATAATATCTTCATATTTAAAGAAAATACTGTACATATCAACCATCCTGAGATCTCATATTGATGGAAATCTTATCGTTTTTAATAAACAAGAAAATAATATATAATATTCATCAATTCTATTGCCTACATGCTCCTTTTTTTCTTTTCATAAATTCCTTCTTATCACTACAATATCTCATTATCTATCTATTTATAATATCATTCTATAAACTATATGTCTATAAATGCAATCATAAAATGAGTAGCCATATTTGTAAAATATACAACTGTAATATAAATGTACATGTTGAATTTACTAATACTTGTATTATCTAATGCATTTGCATGCACAAAAACCATGGATCCAATAGCTCGGATGTTTACATAAATTCTGTTCCTTATAATATCAAATGTAAACAATATTTTTTAGTAATAAATAATAATTGCACCATCATCTCCCTCGTCAATAGGTAATGGTTATTTCCCTTTTCTTCCATGATCTTGCATCTTCATTTGCCTCTTATGCTTCATGCTTGAATATAATCTTTTGGTCTCAAATAAAAGAGAAATAGGAAAACATGAGATAAATGTAAGGTGAAATCTGTTGGAACTTAAAATGAGGTTCCCCAACATGTTATCCACCTTCCATTTCAACTTTTGTGTCTCCTATCTTCTCATTAGGTCAAATATTTTTTACTATCAATATTCTTTCACTTTGAACTTATGGGATCGATCTCATTTTTATCTGACATACGACAAAGTGAAATCATTCTTAATAGAGATGAAATGACACACATATAAAGTGCTGAGTATATAAATCAAACCATACTATTCGGTAAGTATATTTACATTAGTTGTGGAGCATGAACCAAAGACTTATAAGTACATCGAAGTAACCTTCTCCTCAAAGACATCTTTTGAGGCTCATATATCCCGAAAGGATAAATCCGTATAGACATGTATAAAGTGGATAATTCATTGTGAGCATAAAAATCACACAAATGATGATCAAACGTTGACTTGCTATCCCTTAAAATTTGATAAAGAATCGATTAATCTATTAGTTCATCTTTCACTAAGTTCAGTGATGAAAAATTAAGATATATTAATGAGGCATTCAAATTGTTGGTTAGAAGATTAAAAATTCAAAATATATTAAGAAAATTCAAAATTCAAAATTATTGGTTAGAAAATTAAAAATTCAAAATTCACTAGTGCTACATTGCTACAGTATGAAAAAAAAATATAAAATTGTTCGATACACCAAGGTGTACCGCTCGCTATGCCTTGGTGTACCGAATTAACCTTCTTCTCCTCAATAACATCTTTTGAGGTTCATATATCCAAAAAAAACAAATCCGTATGGACATGTTTAAAGTGGATAATTCATCATGAACATATAAATCACATAAATAACAATACTTGCCCTCCCTTAAAATTTGATAAAGAATTGATTAATCCATTAGTTCATCTTTCATTAAGTTTAGTGATGAAAATTTAAGATATATTAATGAGGCATTCAAATTATTGGTTAGAAGATTAAAATTTCAAAATATATTAAGAAATTATTTTTTCATGAGATGAGAATGAAGATATGACTAACATCTCCTATGTGACTGATATATTAACGAGACATTCCAATTGTTGGTTATGATATTTTATTGCTATGTGACCCGTACCCGTACCGTACCGTATCGAGCCCGGGTCGAAACGTCGGTACAGTATAGGTCCTATGTGACTGATATATTAATGAGAATGATGATATGACTAACATCTCATATGTGACCGATATATTAATGAGACATTCCAATTATTGGCTACGAGTTTGATATCTTATTGCTATGTGACCCGTACCTTGATATCATGTTATCGACATAACGATATCCTACGACTAATATAATGTCATTTTTTAGATATTACAATAACGTTCATGATTACTATAAGTTATTCGAATTTGATGTGATATGATTCTCTCGGATCAAGAAAGATATTTAATTGTTTTGACGTTAATTCATATTGTCAATCATAAAATAATCATAAATCTTAGGATAAACAACCCATCAAGTACGTTGCTTAATAGGCTCCAAGACTTTTAAATTTTAATAAAGGACTTAATATGGGATCAATACCGTGCTACCGAGATTAATTTAACCACCATAAAGATTTCGTTGGCCATGCTTCTAACATAATTTTATAAATTCAACATCTTATGATTTGAGAGGAAAGATAAATATAAAATATGATGATTCGATAGGAGAGATAAAATATGAAATATGATCCTAGTCGGCTCCAAATCAACATTGATCAGACAACCAATATTTATATTAACACTATCAATTACCTCATAATGAATTTTTATAAGAATTTTGATGTATAAGAATCCTTAGAGGCATAATTATTTTCCACACATATAAAAGCATAGATATTTTTCTAAACCTAAAAATGTAATTGGGACACACCTTTAAAAGTTAGCAAACCCTCATCGCACAATTATCTTTAAAGCTGAGAAATTATATTTAAAAGTAGCAGATAAGAAAGAAAAATTAACGTAATAAATAATTTCGTACAATTAAAGTTAAAGTTATTTATTACCATTTACCGTTCAAAATATTCCCTTAAATATGTGTGGAGCTGCCTGAGATCAGGCCGACGTCAGTGTAACTTAGACAGCAGTGACCGCACCCATTATGTATACCCGGCGGGTGAAGACGGATCAACCAATAAACCCTTTTGACGCCCTTTGCTGACCGCGGAGCAAAGCGTGAGCCACAAAAGGCGGTGTCTCCGATCCCGTCCTTTACCCCCTTCTTCCATCATCTTCAAATCCATCGCCAGATCTGAAGGCCGATAGAGGCGGAGAAGGAAGAGGAATTGGAGAGAGAGAAAATAAATGGCGAGTGACAGCGACATCGACGAGGACGAGCTCCTCCAGATCGCTCTCAAGGAGCAAGCGCAGAGGGAGGTCAACTACAAGAGGCCGTCGGCGAAGGCCTCCAAGCCGGTCGTCAACCTCATACAGCCCCCGCCGCCGCCGCCCCACTTCATGGCTCAGGATCAGCATCAGCAGCGAAACCCCAATCCCAGGGCGAACCCCGTTCCTGGGAAGCAGCCCCCGCAGCAGCATCAGCGGAAGCCCAGCCGCGGCGGCGGGGTCGACGACGACGATGATTCCGACGTCGAGATGCTGAGCATCTCATCCGGAGACGAGGACTCGTCTAAGGACCGCGCTGCGCCGCAGAGGGGGCGCAGCGGCGAACACCGGGCGTCCAGGGACGATTTGGATCTGGGGACGGACGATGATGAGCCCAGCAGCTGGAAGAGGGTCGATGAGGCGGAGGTAATCTCGATCGCCTAATTGTTGATTGTCCAATAGCGATCTGTTTGTTAATTCTTGGGATCGAGTTGTGCTATTGGTGCTGACTCTCGTAAATTTTTATTGTGCTATCTGATTGTTTAATTAAATGGTTCTAGATTTGCTCAAGTTTATGGAGCTACTGCCGATGATTCTAATTGTTCTCTGTGTCTTATTATGCCCGAGAAAGTTTGCTTGACCACTTTTTTTATCTTCAAATTGCCTCGTCCAAAAATCTTGATGTCGAGAAGGTCAATTGGTAAAATTGAGAGATCCTGCTGTTTGTCTCGAGTCTTGCATCCAAATTGAAGCAATGTTCATTATCATAACTTCTAATGCTTTATTGTTTTAGATTTTCTTTCCTAGTGTCAATAGTTTTTCTCTAGCAGAAATACATTTGGCTGCTTCACTCGGATGTATGAAATTGAGAGCCTCGGGCTTGGAAATACACGGTTGGCTTCTAAATGTTAAGGCCACATCCAGTTGTATCTTTCATCAATAGGAATGCTGAATTTGGTATAATGTAAGCTTAGTCAAAGCACCAACCTTTTTAATCATTTTGAGAACGTTAGTGGAATTATGGACCAATTCTTGGTCATTAGTCTAATCTCTAGAGTATATTAGTTTTCTCTTTTTCCTCTTTGAGATCGAGCATAACAAAGTTCCCTATTGTTAGTATCGCACTATTATTCCATATGATGGCAAGAATTCTGCTCTATTAAGATCTTCGAAATGGATACTAGAACGGGCTGAAAAGATAAAGTTGACAGGTGTAGGAGAAATTGAGAAAAACTTAATATTCTGCCATAATATTCAGAAAGTTTTCGATGGGAAAACTTAATACCTTCTTACCAGAAAGCATTCAACTTGTGTTTTACTTTTTATGATAGATATTACGTTAATTCACCCAAGTTCCAGAAGAATGTTATTTTAGAAAATAACATATTATTTACTGTGTTTCTTATCTCAAAAAGGAATCAAGCATGACGGGTGAATTAGGCCTACATTGATGGCATGGACCAACCAGTTTTAATTGGGAGTATCTTAACAACATAAGCAGTAATTTTAGGGGATTCATCGAGAAGGAAGGATGTAGACTTCAGGTGTAGGGTTGTTCCTAAGAAAACTACATACAAGGATCTTGAATTGTTGTGCCATGTTATGGATGAATATATTCTGGTTGGAATGACACTGAAGCTTAATGTGCGATCGGGTTAGGATCAGTTTGGGATTTGGATTTTCTGGATTGGTTCTACGCAATGGTTGGCTCGGAGCATGAGAACTAATTGGCAGTGCCCATCATGATTTGTTGAAAGCTACTGGACTTCTTCATAACTTGTTACAATTTGCTGAATTAGTCAAAAGATGGTGGAATCTGGTTGCATTGAGCAGAATTTGATGCAATTCTAACTGCTTCCAATCTGAGTCTAGCTATTTCCCTTCTTTTTTAATTTGTTCCTTATGTTGCTCAATACTTATCATGACATAGGTCCTCTGACCAGGATCAGTTTAACTTGAAAGCCGTCATTGAAACAGTAGTTATGGTAACTGATTTGATGTTCTTGAGCATACGTCCAATGTTGAATTATTGCTGTACGGATGTTTTACCATGATAAGGTAAAATATGAATGACCCATTTCCTTATTTTTATTTTTCAGCTTGCTCGCAGAGTTCGAGAAATGCGTGAAACACGGGCAGCACCAGGTGCACAAGGTCTTGAACAAAAAACAGCTGCAATGGCTCGCAAGGGGCTTGCAAACTTGCAGTCTTTACCTCGTGGTGTGGAAGTTTTGGATCCACTTGGACTAGGGTAACTACATTATGGTGGCATTGATGTTTACGATAACACCATCATATGCTTGTAAATTTTTGTTTTGGTTGATCCTCATTGGTTTATTTGTTGGTTTTTTGTCGGGTTTAGTTTACATTCTCAATTTGCATCATCCAATGTTGGAAAGCATATCACTGCTATGCTTCTCTCCATGTGATCTGTTTATCATTTGTTGTATTTTTTTACAATTCCCAAACCATGAATAAGATATTCCAGCAATAAATTAGTTAGATAGTTCAGTTAGCAGAAGTTCAATGCCACTGTAAGTAGGGAGAGAAATAATCATGGCTTCGGTCCTGCCACTTCAAGTCAGTCACAGAAACTGCAAATCAACGACACATTACTATGATTAGAAAAACTTATAAATGAAAATAAGGTACGTGCTAACACATTTTTATATATGAATGAAGTGGACAAAAAATAAAAAGTTGTTTAACAATATAGCATATGTTCTGATTTGGTCAGTAATAAACGTTCTAAACAGGTTGATTCTTTTTATGCATCGACCCAATGATTTTTAGATCACAATAAGTTGAATGAATTTATGTATATATTTTGCAATTGTTAAGCCCATCAATTTATTTGTTGGGTTTTATTGGTTTTAGTTTACATTCTAAATTTGTGTCGTTTAATTGTTGGAAAAAAATTGTCAACGCTTATGGTTGTCTGTGTCATCCTTTATCATGCACAATATCTTCTATTTTATTTTTGATCCATGAATCAAACCTATCGAACAAAACAGTTCAATTAGCAAAACTTCAATGCCACTGTAAAAGAGGATTACTTGTTACCTCAAGATCAGAACATGGAAACTAGAAATTGCAGATAAGCTTTCTTGAAGACTACACATTTAAGAAGTCTTAGAAATGGAAAAAAAAGCTAAAACATTCTTACAAAAATTAAGGAGTTTTAACTTTTAATGAAGGAATATGTTTGGATTTGATCAATAATATAAAAGTATTAAACAAGTGGATTTCTTTTATGCATTTAGGTTCCAAATCTCAATTCTGTAATAAAAACAAACCTTTGTTGAATCAACAGGATACCTGTACATGTTGTACCAACACTTGTAAATGGTTGGTACCATGATTCTTAATTTTAATATGTACCGCTCGGTATGGGCGGTACGTACTGGTCTGAGAGGATACTGGCACGCGGACCGCCCTCTACCGGGCACTACTAGTGTTTTGACCCCGTATTGACTGATATGGGGTCTATACCAAGTGGTAACGGTCGAAATATGATCGTTACCGAGGCGTACCGATCGGTATGCTCGGATTTCGATCATTACCAAGGTGTACTGGTTGGTACGTCCCGGATTTTGATCGTTACACCTCGATGCGTACCGTACCGAGCAGGGCTTGGTATATTGATATAGACTGAAATCAAGAACCTTGGTTGGTACCAATCACATTGACTAATTCCAGTTCTAGAGCAATCTAAATCCTTTTAAAACCTAATTTTGTGTGTAAATTACTCAATAATGATTCAACATGTATTTAAGACCATGCATTATAAATATGTGCCAAAAGCTTGTAAATATGAGTTACATATGATATAAATCCTAGATGACTGTAAGTAGTCTACCATAGATATAGATGGATTTAGCTATATCTATGTGGATCAAACTTAGATCTGCATTGATCTTGGTCGAATCCACATGGATCTAGCTTAAAGTACGCCGATCTTGACTGAATTCACATGGATCTACCCTTGTTCTATGTCAAGCTGGTTGTATCCACACCATTCTAGTCTAGATCTATGCTGATTTTGATCAGATTATCACGGATTTAGCCTAGATCCACATAGATCTAACCAATACATGAGAGCTTAGCCTTTATCTTGAGGTCGGTTGAAGAAGAAAAACATGAATTTGAATTAAACGTTAAACCAGAATATGAATCTATTTATCATTATTGATATTTAAGAATAAGCAAATAAACTGAAGAAAATAACATTGGATTTACCTCGATTTCAGAGAATAATGCAATGTTTTGTAAAATCCAAGCTTAATTGATAGGCTTACTATAGTATTGATTGATTTATTTCATTAGTCTGTATATAAGTTCCTGGTTGGTCTAATAAATACCCACCGGTACATCTCAGTTCAACCTTTTTTATTTAACATTGTCTTTGATTACATCAGTTATTTGGATCATTAATTGAAATAGTTTGGATTTCACTTTCGTGCTTGAATGTATTTTGCACAATTTCATTTTTGTTAGTTTGATGAACCTTCAAAATATATCTAAACTATGTAAATTTTTGTTGTAAGTGTTCTGAACACCATAGATCATGTTAAATGGAATTGATCTTCATCTTGAAGCCTTCATGGTTGGTTTTGAGGGGATAGTGTTGAGGCTTTAATCCTCTTCATAGGATTCTATTTCAGTTCTCCTTATATACAGATACATACATACACACATTTTGCTGTAGTTGCATAAAAACAAGTAACACAATCTGATCTTGTTGATACTTTTCATTATTTCTTGGATTGCGTCCATTGGTTTGTCTTGGTTACTTCTGTGTGGATTTCACCTCTATTGGTCTTAATAGCTCCAATTGTGTATCTATCAGGGTAATTGATAACAAATCATTGAGGCTCATTACTGATGCTTCAGTAAGCTCTCCAGTTTCAAGAGAAAGGTCTGGTAATTTAGATCCTACCATACGAGGTATTGTTCGTTTTGATTCCTTGTGGATAGTTGTAATTCTTCTTGTTTGCTGTGTTTTACTTTATTGGTTTTTCATGCTTAAGTTGCTATTCATCCAATTTTTGGTGTGTTCATGTGTTTTCAAGTTCTAAGATGTTGAAGTTTGAGAGGTTTGCATAGCTACGTAGGATCTGTTGATTTTATGGTGTGACTAATATATCACAGGGTCCTCAAGTCTATAATGTTTTGAGTTTCTGTCGTCATTACCTTGTTGTTCTTAGAGTAAGTTATGTAATAAATTTTGTACATTTTGACTGCTTAAACTGTATTCCTTAACCAATCAAAAAAGTTGAAGGATCTAAAATATCTTGAAAGGTTGTTTTTCCCCAAAAATAACATTATATTAAATTAAATAAATGATTACAAAATTCACCCTGAGCATCTAAGTGAATAGAAAACATCAAACTGGAGGGAAAATTCAGTCTCCTTGTTAACTATAGTAAAGCTTGCCAACCAGTGGACAACCCCAGTGCTTCCACTTTAAGGCCAAAAAAAAATCTCGTGTAGCATTAGTGTATTTAATTGTATCAAATATTCTCCAAGGAGGAGACTTCTGGTTGAGGATGTCCACAAGAATGTTGAAATATGTAGTATGCTATCTTGCAAAGCCTTTCGAAGTCCTTCCTTGACTGTATCCTTCACAGTATAGGCTGTTGCTATCATCAACAAACTCACATCCACCGAAAGTACAAAGTACGTTACAATTCCTAACTACAAGCTAGTCCTGCCATTGCAATTTTAGTCACGAGAAACATCACTATTAAGCTTGCACCACCCTAAATGAGGCCTCCCCAATTTTAAGAAGGATTCAACATATCTTCCGTTGTCCATCAGAATAAGACCATACATACAACACTTGTAAATCAGCAAGGACTTTACAAAACATAGCCACAGGGTTACAAACTGTATCATTGAAGATGGTGTCATCAGGAAAATTACAAATCCGCCAACATACAGTTGCAATCATAGTCCTTATAACATTGGGATCAGCAAACATACCATCACTCTTCTCATTTAACCAATGCTAAATTTTTCCTCACATAGAAACCACATTCTAGCAGAGAAAGAAAATTGAAAAATAGGTGCTTAATTCAAGGTCATTGCCGCACAAAGTTCCAGCTTATCAGATGTCAATAAGCACCATCAGATGTCAAGTGGTCATGGTGCAAAAGATTTCGTCAAACAATCTTCACCTTTTCAGGTCTAGGAAGCTTCCACAAGATCCGCTGCTGGTCCTTATCATCTGAATGTTCCAAGCTTTGGGCAAAAATAAAATTAAAATCAGATTCAGTGGACATCATTCCATTTCTATCATATCTCCATAGTCAAATACCATCACTAAGATTAGGAGGTATGCCAATTCCCATAATCATCACAAGCAAGGGGCCAAACATAGTGTCAATCCTAATAAGTGATCGGTCTCTGATCATGCATAATGGAGGAGTTCAACAGAAAGGAGGCCTTAAGCCAGTAGGAGTATCAAGGACTCGGCCATTCGAACTGAAATAATACTAGAGTCATCACCAATTAATTTAAAGAGCTCAGATCCTAAATCCTCAAGAGTTCTCTAAGGAAAAGTCTTCAGTTCCAACTAATATTAGGAGGGTGACTCAAATTCCAAAAGTTAACCAGAACATGCTTAGCTTTGAAAATTCTCACCCAAATAGACATGTCTAGCTTGAAGATAAATTTAACCAGAACTCAAATTCATCAACACTATTAAGGTGGATTTTAGACATGTGTAACTTGAAGATAAATTTTGATAGTGTGGATATTCCTAATCCCCAAACCCCTGAGATGCTTAGGAACAATATTCCAAGAGATCAAATGTGTACCCTTGACATTATCTCCAATTTTCATAGAAAATTTCTAATAAATTGATTTAAGCAATTCAAAGCAGCCTCAGGTATGCAAGTAACACTTAATGAATGTAAAGGAGGGACATTCAAAGCAGAATTAATAAAAAAAAATCTTGCTAGCTTGGAGAAGAATGGCACCCTCTAAAACACCTATCTTGGATCTAAAAAATTCTGCACCATATAATTATGAGCAAAAATAGGATTCTTCTAGGAGCTATAAGGATACCTAATTACTGAAAAGGGAAACTGCCATCCTTGAGAAGCAATTGGTTGCAAATACCCTCTCTTATCCCTACCGACAGCTTTAGGAGAATAAATTTTGCAGCTTATGGTAAAGACAAGTAAGGCTAAGTCATCATCACTCAGACCACTACTAGCTTCGCTACACTCAAGCTCAGAGATGTGAAGGTTTTGCAAGGCGAGACTCAAGTTTACTCATACAATATTTGTTTCACTAGCCAAGTGTCTATTTATTGAGCTGCATCTGAGCCAGGCTAGGGCTAAGCTGTATGGGCTTCCAAGTGTTGATTAAGCTAGCTCAGATTAGCTCATCTGAGTTTTCTGAGCTCAACTCTATGTGGCTTACTGTGACTTGGATCTATCGAAAGCTCAGTCCATATAGAGTCATGCTTCTCTTCGACCTCCAGCCATGAAAAGGAAAAAAGAAAACACTCCTTTGAGTCCACAGGATCTGCACTCCTTCCTAGTTGCTATTGGTGTTGGCCACCAATGCCTCTCCTCGAGTTGATCAGCATCTTCACCATGATTGTCATCAACAAATAAACCTCGCTGCAGCACGACCCCATCAACAAGGATAGTGGCAGGAGCCTTGGTTGGGATATTACCCCTGGCTTCTCCATCCGCCTGCTCGTTTCATCCTCTATGTTAGCTGCTTTGAGCACACCCTTGGCAATGCAACAGCAATGAGGTCCGTATTTCCCTCATTGCTGGATAATACCCCAGTGGTAAGCCCTGCTCAATTTCCAAATTCATCAGATAGCAAGTTCACAAGCCTTATCTTAGCATGCCTTACAGGGCATACTCCATCTCTTCCATGATGACTTCACTTATAGCCTCCACCAACCTGGCAGAAGGATGGCACTGAGAACTGTACTACCTCCAACAAAGCTGTGAAATTGTTATGCTACTACTATTGTTGAAGCGAAGGAAGAGGGAAGATGACAGAGGGAAGCTGGGGAAATGGTGGTGGTGACATATGCCAGGGTTACCCAGGATGCTTTATAGTGGTGGAATAGTAGAGGAGCAAAGTTGTTGCTCTAGTAGTGGTGTTTTCTGAATGAAATGATAGCTTGTTTCACTACTTGGGTCATCAGGCATGTCCTGGCCCCAGCGTTTTATATAGTCAGGCTAAATGCCTTTTGATATGGACTTGAGCTGACCCAGGCCTAACAAACAGTTGGAGCAGGTTGGGCTTTTATAGGACTAGCCTGTGCCTGGCCCATTACCAACTCTGCATTTTCTGTGTCTTCTCTTGGAGAACTAGATATAACTGTATTAAAGTTATCTTCTCAACGGCCTAACTTCGATCAATTTTCATATTTCTGAATCTGCCTATTTATGCTTGAAAGTTTCACTTATATCACAAGTTGTTTTTTGGTATATCCGTAATCTGATTTGATGTAGTTGATTATATAGGTTTGTCTATAAACCTTTTGAAATTTAGTCATATGTTAAGCATGATTATGGAGCAACACTGAAAGCATATGGAAGCCAAAATATGAGTCTAATCCTTAACATATCTGACTACAACTAACACTTGCACATTAATGGTAGAGTTTGTGCTTTTACGTGTAACTTGATTCTCAATGCTCTTGATAACTCAACATCATTGCATAGTTTGTATTTTTTTGCAGAAAAAGTAATCTATTCATCTCCTCACTTTGACCCCAAGATTTTTCTTTCACGGGTTCACCAAGAGACAAGTGCTGCGGATTTAGAATCTGGTGCCCTTACATTAAAAAATGATCTCAAAGGAAGGACTCAGCAGAAAAAACAGTTGGTAAAAGAAAATTTTGATTGCTTCGTCTCTTGCAAGACCACAATTGATGGTACTTTACAAGATCGTTTAACACTTTTGATGAACTTCATTTCTCATCTTACGATTTTCTTGAGTTTCTTTGTTAACTTTGGATAGTTTTCTTCCACTATTCTAAGAAGTCAATTGTGTTTGGTAGATATTCAGTCAAAGCTGAGACAGATAGAAGATGATCCAGAGGGTGCAGGGACTGCTCGCCTGTATGAAGCCACCCAAAATATTAGTCAAGTTGCAAACCATGCATTTCAACCTCTATTTGAGAGGCAGGTAAAAACTAAAATTTCATATTTGGAAGGCTCATATCCTAATCTTTTTCTTTGAGGATGATTGCCTAGCCTTATGATCATTATTTCACATCTTTCCTGATAATAATTAGGTGCAAGCTGAGAAAATCAGATCAGTTCAAGGAATGCTTCAGAGGTTTCGAACTCTGTTCAATCTGCCAAGTTCAATTCGTGGGAGCATTGCTAAAGGCGAATATGATTTAGCTGTTAGAGAGTACAGGAAAGCAAAGTCTATTGTTCTTCCCTCTCATGTAAGCTCTATATTTCTGACCACACTTTATGGAAGATAGATATCAGCCTTATGTTGGTTGTCATCATCGGTCAAAGTTTATTGGTATTTCTTATGCCATAAACCATCATATATTGTTCTCCAGTCTGATTCTCAAAAACAAGATTGGTCGAAGAAATGGGTATGATACAAAAATAAATTTGGCTGACTTAAGCAGTTAAATTGTTAGTTATTTAGTGTTGATCTGAAGAATTAGTTGTTGTAGAAGGAAATGAAGAAAATTATGACATTTGGAAAGGACTGCCTATGATATAATGGTGAGTGACATGATCACTTCTCTTCAAAATGGGATGACTACTGATGGCTAAAGCTAACATTTGAGAATCCTATAACATGTCCAGGCTGGTTAGCCATTTGCACGGGCAGCTACATTGCGTACATTCACATGTGGCCTTCATAAACAATGATATGAACATTCATGGACATATAGGGCATTTTTTTCCTTTTAGTTCCTTTTTATTGTCAGGTATTTTTGTATGTTAGCCAGTGGTGATTCGGGTTTGTTCAACAGTAGCCTATATATAAGACATTGTAGAGTGTAGACTCTACAATGGGATGTAGACTACCGATGGCTAAAGCTAACATTTGGGAATCCTATAACATGTCCAGGCTGGTTAGCCATTTGCACAGGTAGCTACATTGCGTACATTCACATACGGCCTTCATAAACAGTGATATGAACGTTCATGGACATATAGGGCATTTTTTTCCTTTTAGTTCCTTATGATTGTTAGGTATTTTTGTATGTTAGTCAGTGGTCATTCTAGGTTTGTACAACAGTAGCCTATATATAATACATTGTAGAGTGTAGACTCTTAAGGCGCATCTCTTGGTATCATTTCATTATTCTCAGTTAGTGTTTCACTTATATTAGCTCTTTGGAGGTCTAGAAAAACTCTAGTCATGAAGGATGTTTCTGACAATATTTTGACAGAGGGATCACAATTCGATCCACTAGGTACCACTCATTCACAAAAACACTTTATATCCATGTGCAGATCCTTATTTCATAAAGTAACAACAACTAGCTGCAATGTCCCAATTATTTATTTGGATTTCCCATCATAGCTTTATCAAGGGTAATATCATTAGTCTAACTAGGGCTATCAAATATTTTTTTTATTCTTTTTTATTTAGTTCTCTTAGGTTTTCCTCTGCCTTTCTTTCATTGTTCATAATTTTTAATTAAGGGTAAATTTTATTGTTGTTGTATATCTAAAGCTTAATTCACCATAGCCTCTAAAGGTCTTCTTTGGGCATGTCATTGAAAATCTTATTTTATAAGCATAATGAATTAAAATTGACAGGTTTCTTTTTATTTTTTTTCATAAACAAGCTTATACAACAACTATGGAGATTATTCACATCAATTGTAAGTGAAAAATGCGAATATTCAAATTATTGTGAAGCCTTCTATAAACGATATTTGTTCCTACGTATGGGTTTTATTATATGACAAACTTTGACATTTTATAGTGTTAGAATAGTTAGTCGTATACGATGGTACATGACAAATAGTTGAAACACTTCTAACTTTTTGATAGTTGAAAAAATACTTTTACTCATATAATATGTCAAGAATGATAAAGAAAATGCTGATGATAAATTTAATAAGATCATTCTATTAATTGTATCAATATTTGATACTTCAAATATTCAAAACAAACAATATGCAAACAACCTCTTATCATATATTCATCTTTATAGTTGATTAGTTACTGCTGAAGCAAGCAAAATGCTCAGGGTACTGAGTATTGATGTAAACAAAATGCTTACAAAGAGTATTGATGACATATTTCATAAGCATCTAACAATTATTTATCAAATATGTGATTTTGAGTTACAAAGTAAATGCATAAGTTGAGTGCATGTATATTCATAGCTCAGTATTTTCTTAAACCCATTATGCGGTCAATGTAGTTTATGTTCCATCTGCTATTGTGTAAGCTTTGTGTTGGGAAACCAGAAGAGAGTCCTTGGGATTCTTTTTTTTTTTTTTTGCTTGTAAAGGAAATAACTTTGACCATTGTTTGTCATTTTTCTGTACTTCTCATAATTCTTGGGTAATCTTGATAAAGTTTGATGGGAAATCCTTAGATACTTGGTGAGCCATCTCTAACCTCCATTGTTTGTCTCATCTCAAATCAATTTCTCTTACTTGTTTTGGTCTGTTATTCAAGACAAGTGAAATAATATTTCCCCTTTAGTATCCTTTGCTTTGTGAAATCATTGGGTTTGGACATTTTTCCAATGATCCTTGCTACTTTGAAAAAACAGCAGCATATCTTTTGTTTTTTTTTTTCTTGTTATTTCTCTCCATAAATACAGAATACAAAGCATTGATTCCCCAATGATATACTTTTATTTAGTCAATTTTGAAAAATATACTCTTTTCTGCAAACTTGGATTGGATTTAAACTTTCGTTCTATTTCATATGTTGTGGACAGATAAGTTTTATTCGATGATAATCGCTAATCCTATTTATATATAATACGCATCCATTGAACTTCCATAGACCTCTATTTGCAGTGGCTCACTTGGTAAATGTAGACACTATGTGGCCTAAAATGCTTGTCCAAGTTATGAGTAATGACTACTGTGGTCATCAAACATATGCTAACCAAACTTGTCTTCAACTCTCTATGTGGGACTAATCATTCTCCATATGCTGAGGTCATCAAACATATGCTAACCAAACTCGCCTTCAACTCTCTATGATGTCCTTGTGAAGTTCCAACTCATAACCAGCTGATATTTTGACATGGACCTAATTCATCTTGCTGTGCATAAGGCAACCCGTGTCTCAACATGTGTTGGCCCACACGGAGAGCCCATGGAGTTGTTTTGCTTCATATTGTCAAGAGAGGGCTCAATAGACCTCCTGGCTCATTATATCCAAGATTTAGAGTAAATAGGTCTCTTAGGATTCATCACAACATGATTGGCAGGAGCCTTAGACACTAACTTGCCCTTTTCTTTGACATGGACTTTTTACTCGAGGCATCTCAGGAGTCCTAGTCGATTGTTAATATCTCTGTACAACAAGTTCTTGCTTGTTTGTATGTTCATTTTCTTCATTTGTAATTTGTATTGAATATTATTTTTGAGCAAGACTCTCTCAACAGTTCTCAATTTGTTTATGGACTCACTTGCAGGTTGGTATACTGAAACGTGTGCTTGAGGAAGTGGAAAAAGTAATGCATGAATTTAGAGGGATGCTTTATAAATCAATGGAAGATCCAGAGCTTGACTTAGCTGAGGTAAGTTGGCTCCTTCCCTGTTTTTAGATGATGAAACAATGTTTAGGGATGAAAAATTGGAAATGGATGCTCTGTAAATTTTATTGCGTCCTGTGTTTATGCATGTTAAGCTTGATTTATCTTGGTCATTTGAAGCAATATGGTGCATTTGTGACAATAAGAAACCTATATGTGATTCTTAGATGCACAGAGTTAAAGAAATATAGCAAATTGAAGTAAACCCCATCCGTCTATTTTTCCTCCCAGTTTGCTTTTTTCTTACCCTGCTCTCATGCTGTGGTGATATCTTATGGATTGAATATAGTCCGAGTAATTACTTGTTTTTCTGCACATTGCTTTGTTGTCGCTTTTGGAAGAGTGTTAACCATCATTGATGGCATTAAAAAGATGTCTAATGTCTGCCACATTTTTGTTTGTCCTGTATGCTAGGTAACATTATCAATCTAATACTTCAAGAATTTTGCACTATTAAGATTTCATATTCGAAGTTTTACATTCATTGTCATTTTGAGGATTATACTTGCAATTCTGTATCTGTCGTTGCTTTTAATTAACTATTGCACTATATCTTACCTTTAGTTTCTGTCATGTGCTTTTTCTAGCTTGAGAACATTGTTAGGCTTCTGTTGGAGCTGGAGCCCAGTTCAGATCCTGTCTGGCGTTATCTTAATATTCAGGTTTATATCGAATAGTTTCTTTTAGAAAAATTCAGACACATCTGATTGTTTTTCTTTGCAGTTTCATGCTCATGCTAAGTTAATTCTTGGCTTATGTTATGGTAAGGCTCCTGAGTTTTATATCTTTTGCTAGAATCGGAGGATTCGAAGTTTGCTTGAAAAGTGCACTCTAAATCATGAGGGTCAGATGGAAATTTTGCATAATGAGATTCGAGAGAAAGTCAAATCTGATGCAAGATGGAGGCAACTTCAGGAAGACTCCAATAAACTGGTAAGAATATGGTTGACATTCTAGGTCCAGAAGGATTTCTTGCTACTCGTATAGTGGATTATGAACTATCAAAACTTGAAATAGCTATTATGTACTTGCAACCAAGGTTCTGAATACCGTATCATACCGGTGTACTGATCAGCGGTCAGTATGGTACGTATCGAGCTATACCAAATTATACCGAGTGTACTGACACATTGTACACTAAGGTGTACTGATGTACCACCCATACCGGTTCTCTATCGGATCGGTATGTACCGCCCATATCGAGCGGTATGGTACAGTATTACAAACCATGCTTGCAACATCTATGGTACAATCAATGACTTCTTTTAAAATTTATGCATGATGTTTCACCAATATGATTGAGGAGAAGATCATGGTTTGCGGTTCCGCTGCCTAGTATGGTTTGGTATTGGTGGTGTTTATCAGTCTGACAACATGCTTGTAAGCACCCAATATAGGGCCTGTATTGGCTGGTACACCTGGTTTAATGCCTGTACTACCTGTATAGGATGGTATAGCCGTGTACCAAGCAGTTCTTTTGTTTTTTCAGCCTTTTTAGGCTTTTTTGAAACTTGTTATGGACTGGTATGCTATGAGTCGGACGCTGACCAGTACATGAAATTGTGAACCTCAGATAGGATTGTGATAAATTAAACATTCTTTGTGTATAATGCAAGTACAGATTCTAGGTCTTTTTGGAGTTGCTTTAATTTATCCATATTATTGTTGTAATTACTTGTTTATTCTTCTATTGCGCTTATATTTTGACTTTCTTTTTACTTGTATATTATGTTTTACTCAGCTAGACACAGAGTCACCCTTGGATGACTCTCCTGAGGTAGACATGCATCCAGATGTGGAAGAAGTGGATGCTTTAAGAGGAAGGTACATCCATATGTTAAATTCTGTACTCATCCATCATATACCGGCATTTTGGAGATTATCTTTATCTGTTTTCAGTGGAAAATTTGCAAAGGTATGTTTATGTATCATTCATCTTTTCCTTCTTTAATAGTTTTAAATGGTTGAAATATTCTGCAATGGTGGAACTGTTTTAAGAAAATTACATCTATGAGCATGTTTTTTTTTTTAACACTTTTGTTAGGTTTTACCCTATAGTATCTCGTTATTGAGAAAGACATTAATGGTTTTGTGTTTCAAGGGATGTGCCTTCATCTTTCATCTTTTTTCATCTTTTCCCTGTTGGGATTGGGGATACTGAGCCACAGTCATCGATTTTGCAAATTTATATGTGTTTGTATTTATAAGATAGGAATGAACCTTCCTGATCCACATAGATATGAAAATCTTTACAGGTAACCACTGGTGGTGTGCTACTTGATTCAGAGACAAATGCTAAGCCTGCCTTGAGTAAGAATGAGGAAAAAGTTGCTGAGATCAAGTATTCCACTCATACTCTTGAAGAAGTTGCAGCCATGATTCAGGGTACTATAACTGCATTTGAGGCGAAGGTATAGTAACAGCTGACATCTTTATTTGCATCTCTAGAAATCTCATTCATGCATTAGTTTGAAAATTGTAAATGGATGCTGGATTACAAAGGGTATCCTTGTTACTTTGTTATAGAGCATTTTCCTAAATATTTTATCGTGTATGTGGAATTCAAGTTTCTGTAGGCGGCTACATAATTTTGTTCTTATTCTACCTGTTTAAGAAACTGGCTCTTTTTCATATTAATTTCTTCAATACAATTTTTACTTTTTGTTTGTGTGGAAGAATATGTTTTCATGGTGAATAAAATAGGTTTTCTTGTTCTTGTTGTTGTCACTTGCTAACTGTATAATTTCTTGCTGAATAATTTAAGCAAAGGCTGCTCAATTATGCCAATTCTTTAGATGTGACCAGATGGATTGTTTTTTCACTATTTAGGACAACACTCGATTATTCTGAAGACTTGATTCTTTTACTATTTTCTTTTGTTGGTCTTCTTTGGTTTTCTTTGCTTCACACAGCATTGCTGACTCTTCTAGACTTCTTTTAAAATTGTCTTCATGGAACATCTCCAAGCAATCTTAAACATCTTGTCTTATTTCATTCTCAACTAATGCTATCTCTGGCATACCACAAACATGTTTGTTTATATGTAACACCATTAAGATTAGTTGCCTCAGTACTTATTTCATGTACAACAACAACAAAGCCGTAAAGATGGCTATCTGGCAGTACTTATTTCATATGTAATTTTTAATTTCTTGTTGTTCTGATTCTTAAAAATGGCTATCTTGCGGTTATTATCCTTGATCCCTGCTTTTCCAGTTGGCTAAGATTCCATATGCGTTTTGATGTATAAGATGCTACTTGATGTGTGGTAGTCCATGTGAGCTTAGCATAGGCATCTTGAGATTTTTAAATGACTATTCATTAGTGTTCTGAAAAGAACTAAGCTCTGTAAAGTGCCAAGATTTCTTGTTGTCTGAGGTGCTTATATTGTAAAAATTATATGGATAAAGATAGTCATGAAAACAAGAATTTCAATCAAACCATGGGTTTTATATCATTATGCATGCAAGAAGATTACCACCAAAATACCAAATTACATGTTTCTATACATTAATAGAGCACACAATCATCATGATAATTAGTTCATATTTAAATAACAAAACAAACAAAATTTAAGCATCTATCAATCTGAGAGCTCTTATGATCATAAAGGTCCGTCACATCACCATCAATATCGTCCATGTTCTTGTCTTCTCCATTACTTGATTTTAACCCTTCATCTTTTTTGTTTCGTTAGAATCAACTTCCTGCTTTCAGTTTTTTAGTGCCTTGAACTTGTTGTTTTTGCACTCATCTTTAGTCTTCTTTGTTGTCTAGTGGTCCTTATTTCTCACTTTCTCTTACGTCGAATGCCCTTGCCACATTTTTACGTTGAATTGCCATCATTGAAACAATCATCTTCTACATTTGACTTGTTAGCACCCTTCTCCCTGATTATCTTTGTGGTGGTTGAGGGTGCTGGAATATGGAGAACAGGATTGAAGAAGAGGGAGGAGAAATAAAGGGGAAGAGAGGACATTTGGCGGTGGTGGAGCACCAATGAAGAGAGGGCTGAAACAAGAGGTAGGGAAGAAAAGAGGAAGCAGATGAGGGAGAGAAGATGATAGGGGGTGGCGGTCGGTGGTAATAACTTGATTCCACTGGGGCAAATAAATGGAGGATTATCTATGCGGATGTGATCCTTGCAGTGGAGGAGGAGGAAGAAGGAGGGGGGG
>LVTN01000091.1:347829-418460 GCA_001649415.1 Musa itinerans | reverse complement strand
GGGGGGGGGGGGGGGGTGGGTGGGATTCCCACATCTACTAGAAGCAACCGTCGAGTTTGTGACATTCATATATGTATATGTATGTGTGTGTGTGTGCGCCCGCACATGTGGCTATGTTCTATCATACTTTGTTTTACTGTTATCTTTTCATTTTGATTTATATATGACAAATTCTGGAAATGATTAATAGCTGAGCTAATATTTTTGACAGGTCCAAAGTACTTTCCGAGATTTTGATGAATCAAACATTCTACGACCATATATGAGTGATGCTATAAAAGAGATCGCTAAAGCATGCCAGACACTGGAGAGCAAAGAGTCTGCTCCTTCATCTGCTGGTAACAAAAATTTCCATTAGAATTTTCTCGTTGAATTATTAAAATTATTCTTAGTGTATTTTCCTGACCCTTCCAGTCGAAGCTTTGCACGCCCTTTATTTTGAGATCACAAAGATATATATTCTGAGGCTCTGCTCATGGATGAGGGCAACAACCAAGGAGATTTCCAAAGATGAAACATGGACTCCTTTGACTACTCTAGAGCGTAACAGATCTCCTTATGCAATTTCTTACTTGCCTCTTGCATTTCAAGCGATGACAATATCAGCTATGGATCAGATTGATATGTGAGTTCTTTCTCTTCTATGTGTGATACCTGTAACTTCTTCCAATTTTATAAAAATGACAGTTTTTGCTGGCTGATTTTGAGTATGAATTTTGTTATCATCAAGGTTTGCCATCTTGGGTATCGGATCCTTACTGGTCTATGGGTGGGGTGGCATGAGTCTAGTATGCACCGACATACTAACACGTGGTATGCTGGTACGTATCATGGTACCAAAGGGGGTTGGGAGGGGGAGGGGTGTGTGTGTGTGCACAGAAGAGGAGGAAGGGGGCAAGAAGAAAGAGGGGAGGAGGCGGCTATAGTGGGGGAGGAGGAGAGGAGTACCAGGTGTATCGGCAGCAGCAGGTAGCACAAGCAGTGGGCTATATATGAATGCCACGAGCAGAGGGGAGGGACGAGCAGTGCGAGGAGGGCAAATGCTAGAATAGAAATCAAGAGAGTGGTCAGCAGGGGTAACCTAATAAAAAATAAATAAAAATGGGGCTTGAATTGAGTGGTAATGTTGATTCAGAAGACTTACTACATCTTCGTTCACCTCCGAACCGGAAAATACCATCCAGTACATACCGGTCCGAATGAATGGAGATCATAACATATGATTTTCTCTTATAGGATCCAGTTTTTGTGTTTTATCATGGCATAAGCTTATAGGCTCACATGAATAGGCTTGAAGCTTTGAATCTTTGTTTATTTGATGTCAAATTTATCAGTTGAAGGACATCTTAAAATAGAACTTGGAGGAATAACAATGTTGGGCTAATGGTAATATTGTATAAATGTACTTTTGAATAAATTTTTCCACATTGATGCACCTAAAGTCAAGTACATGAATTATTTTTGTGCTTTCCATGATTTGGCTCCACTACTGACTCCATTACTTAATAGGGCTAAAACCATGTAATTTAAATTGCTTCAGCCCAAATTGATAATAGTAAACCTTATAAACTATCACAATAATTCTTCACTTCCGATGCGGACTATTCTAGTTGTTACAATCTTTCCTAATCAACACATGATATGCTTATCAAGACCAAGGCCCAATAAGTATGTCATGCCAAGCTATACCTTGAAAGCAGATCATAGCACAGTACACATTAGCAACATACATCAATATGTCATGATCCACTTACAAAAGATAATTTTCTCACATGATATGCATTTTTCTAGTAGCATCGCCATGGTATCAAATGCTATGATTGACTAATTTTCTCTATTATGGTAACGGACAAGCTTTGAAATCTTGACTAGTTTCATACCATACCGGCTGTATCAGCTTAAAAATATTAGAAAAGTTAAATATTGACTGGTTCTGGACCATATGAACCCATACTTGACTAGTTTTAAATCTTGACTAGTTTCTCTTATAATTACTGGTTACATATTGTACCCATTAATACGTGATGAAACTATGGCAGATCATATGTTTTTTGGTTAGCATGATTCAGAAATTTGACAAGACTGGATTAATTTGGCACTATTGATCTCTTTACAACTTCCATTTGCAGGCTTAGGATGACCTTTTCACTCTCTTTACAATCTTAGTGTCAGAGATAACCTTTTGTATTTATAGTATGAGAGAATTTACATGCAAATTTTACACTGAAAGCTCACAAAGATAGATTGCATGCAAAAATCAAGCTTAAATTAACAACGCACAGATGAATGCAAGCTAAAATGCAAGAATCTATCTCAAAGATATACAAATATAAGTTCAATACTGTGAGCTGCTGCATGATGCGGCGATGAAGATGAGCAGCAAAGGAGGAGAATCAGCAGTGGTGAGGTGACGACATAGCAGGGAGTGGGAAGGAGAAACATCATAGGTAGAAGAAGAGAAGAAAATTTTAAAAAGTACGATGAGTACCGGAATCTAACTCTCACTGCAGCTTAATATTGATTGGCTAACCGATTGGCAAGTCCACTACAGTAAACTTAACCGACAGCAAGCTCGGAATCTGACTCTCACTATAGCTTAATATTGATTGGCTACTTGCAGATGCTATTTTTGATGGGTTTGTATGTTTATTACTTAGTGTATAAGTTTGAGAAGTATTTTCCTGGTTATTAAGGGAAAAAGATGGTGAAATTGATATTCAGTAACTATCAGTTTCTTTAACATAGTTTAATTTTTTTCATTATATTATATCCTAAAGTTTATTTATTTCTCTTCTAGCATGGTTCAGAGTCTGAGGAACGAAACAACTAAGTACCAGTACATCTTTGAACATATTCAGGAAATTCAAGAATCGGTTAGACTTGCATTTCTTAACTCTTTCTTGGATTTTGCAGGTATGCTAGACCACTACACTTTATAGTAGCTCAGATCTTGTTTGTGAATTATCATCATGTGTTTTTTTCCCATTGTGCAAATGTTTCAGGTTGTCTTGAACGAATTGGTACTGAACTTTCTCAGAAGAGATCAAGCAAAAAAAATAGTCATTTGCAAAATGGATATCTGCATAGTCTCGAGAAAGAATCATCTATTCTGTATGGTGGGCGTGCTGCTGCTTCTGATTTCCACAAAAAGCTATTAATAGTTTTGAGTAACATTGGATATTGTAAAGATGAACTTTCCCATGCTTTGTATAGTAGGTACAAGCACATATGGCTGCAGTACAGGTACACTATCAACTTTGCTGTCATCTCTTTTGTGGAGTAATATCCTCAAAATAACCCACATTATGGTTTTCCTTCCACATTCTTTGTATCTTTTGAATTAATGGAAAGTAGGCACAGAAAACCTCACAATTGATATAGCTATGACCTTAGGATTGGATGCACCTTGCACGGTTTTGACAGCAGTTATTTCAAGTGTGTAGTTTAAACTTTAAAGTCGTAGGAGAAGAATTCTTGCAAAGGAACAATGGTATATAATGGTATATATGTTACTAAGAACTTGAAATAGGATCTTTTTGACCCCATTTTGCATTGCTCCCACACAAGTATGCCTTGCTCACCTGTCCTCTTTTTGCGGATTTGAAACTGTACATAAACAGCAAACACAATCCAAATCTTTAATTTTCAGGCTAATTATTTTCAACATATATCAAGCATGTTGAGAATGTCTCAAGATATCATTGTTGTTCATCTCTAAGTTACCCAGTAATGTTTCTTGGACATGGGTGTTAAAATTTTGGACCATGATGTCCGCGATGCTATCATTATTTTTAGGGCTTTTTTCATGAATCAGAAGCATATACGTAAGCTGATCTGATTGTTATATTTTGGAAATTTCTTATGTATTTTAGCATTAGGTGCACGTATCTCTAATCCAACTCACAATTTGCAGTATTCTTCTTGATAAATTGAACTTGCAGTTTTTGCATACAGAACCAAGGACGATAAGCCTGCACCCGAGGTATTAATGTAATGTCAGTAGAAAGGTATAAAATTATAATTTAAGTATTGCATGAAAGCATCATAATTAGGGGCGGTGATCTATGTGGACTGGATTGGGTTGTTTCAGGATTGACATGAAATATGCTTAAGCTGAAGTGAACTTGATCCATTAATGATTAGATTTGGAAAGCTCAGTCACAATTGGATTCAATTTAGCCAACAACAACAAAACCCTTGATTTTTCCAACTGTTTGGGTCAGCAGATTTAGTTAACCCAATTAAATGTTATTTTATCATATTAAAAGTTGCCGTTGACAGTAGCAATAAGAATACCTTTAGAAGGTAGAGCAGGTTATAATGATGACAGCAAGGTATTGATGGCCAGAGGATCTATGCTTTAGGATTGAAAAGAGTTTACCTATTAAGCATGTATGATAACAAGGTCGACAACATTTGTGTTAAAGGAAATAGAAAACCTGTAAAACCTACAATTTCAATTTCTCTCTAGTAATCAGATTTCACGTTTATCTATTCAGAAAGTAAACCTGAAGGACCCCCACCATGTTTAGTTTGAACATTGCTGGTTCAATTTCAATGGAAGCATTTTAGTCATTCAAATCTGACATATTCAAGTTGGCTGGCAGGTTCAGAAAATGTGTAGCCTGTCCTAATTATGTTGTTGTGATGTACAATAATAAAAGAGTAAAAACATGTGGTGCTTGTATTAATCTGGAGAGTTATAAAAGAGATAGTAAGGAAGCCTTTTCCTGATATGATCCAATTTTTTGTCGTGAAAAGTAACAACCATTAAGGGTTTTTTTTTCTGTTATACAAGAAAGTTGAAACAATCTACTCTAGCTGGTTAGGAAAAGAAAAGACACATCATACATAGTAGAAGTTCCTAAATAGTTAAAGCAATCTCGACAGATGATATTTAAGGTTGGTCCTGTCAACAGTACTTTAATTTTTTAAATGATGAATGGAAATTTTATTGCAGGTTTAAGTACTATTTTCCAATTGAAGTTCCAAAAAGTTACAGAAACAATCCTTGTGTAACAACTATACAACATAGGGGGTTTGTAAGCAGTTAATATTTTTTATGGCTAAGATATTCATTGCTAGATGAGCCTAACATTATGATTGACTGGTGCCGTTGTAAGTTGGTTAACTTGCCTTATAACATTGTCTTGTGACAGTTTGGAGAATCAAGATGTATAGATCAGGAGTGGAGAAAAGATTTTTGGGTCATAATATCATTTCTTAGTTTGCATGCTTAAATTAAACTATTGTTACATAACATGTATTTTTATGTTAAACTGATGGAAATTTAGTCTGTATGTGCAACTGATTCTTTGAGCAATTTGGTTTTTGGCTTCAAAATCTAGCTATGAACTATGAGTTAGCACTTGTGATACTGAGACAAAGTGAAGAAGAGGAATTTTTAGATAATTGAGGAATAAGATAACTGCAAATACACATGTTTAGGTTCATTCCCAGGTCCATGTAACAAAATAACTAACACCAATTTATTCAACATCATATACAAAAAACATATTTGAAACCAGCGACTTCAATTTTGTTTTTTTGACCCATATCGGTCCATGGCTGGACTAGTCGGTTCCAATGTACCGACAGATGATATGCCAGAACATACTGAAGTACTGCTATGGGAGATAGGGGGAAGAGGAAGAAGGAAGGAAGAAGAGGAGGGAATGGAGGAAGAGATGTACGGTGTACTATAGCGGGTGCTTGGGCAGCAGGAAGTGGTGAATGCATGGACAGCAGCGGACGATTAGCGCATGGACAGTGGTGGTGGAGAGGAGGCTCTCGCGTAAGCCTTGGAGCATCACACATAAAAAAGAAAACCAGTTTTTAGCTGACCGGATTGGATTGCCTGGTTTTAAGTGGTCCACATCTCGGTCACTGGTTGGACCAGTAAATAACGGCTGAACTATACCAAACCAGATGAAATTAGAAACTTTGCTTAAAACTCCTCATACTTATCTGTTGCCATTTGCACAAGCTGATGGTAGGAGGCACTATGCTGTTGCTATTTGTTATGATCTCAATCACCTTTCTATTTGAGTTAATTCAACCTGAATGCTAAGGTCTGGACTTCTATCCTTTCAAATATTCATTCTGATTCCATTGTGTTTTTATTTACTCTCTAAATAAGTCCTTTTCCAGTTCTGTTTTGTTCCCTTGTAGAATAGTTTTCAAAATGAGAGATTCACTCCCCCTACAAAATTTTAATTGGCATTTTTGGCCAGAATATATAACACTTTTAGCTAGTTAGTGCACTAAGGTTATTGGTTTGAATCTCTATCATAGTTGTTTCACTTCACTGTCTTACTATTTGATTATCTAACAATTTTCCAGGGATAAAGACGAACAAAAGGCTGACATGCGAGACCTTGTAACATCTTTTTCTGCACTTGAAGAGAAAGTCCTTGGCCAATATACATGTGCTAAGGTACTTATCTTCCATTTTTTTTTCATCAAAGAAAAAGAAGGTTATCATTAAAAATTTTATGTTTTCTGCTTTGGTTGCCTTTTCCTGTTTATTCTGAATGTTAAATGATCTATATCACTTGATGGATGTACAATCATGAAATAGAAAATCAGACAACAGTTAAAAGGTTTATATAGTTTGGCTAAAATACAAATGCAGCTCTTAGGTTGTTTAGTCTTGGTGGTGCAAATTGTACTTTCAAGTACTCCATGAACAAATATGTATGGTAGAATGTTCTTATTTTAAGTTTCTTGGTAAGTCACTTTAATTAAGTTTGCAATTATTTCTCTTAATTTTACTAGCTTCTTGTGCTCTTAGGTTGTTTAGTCTTGGTGGTGCAAATTGTACTTTCAAGTACTCCATGAACAAATATGTATGGTAGAATGTTCTTATTTTAAGTTTCTTGGTAAGTCACTTTAATTAAGTTTGCAATTATTTCTCTTAATTTTACTAGCTTCTTGTGTTCTCGCCTAAGTGTTTGTGACATTTTTTTTTCCAATCAAGCAGTCAGATTTGATTAGAGATGCTGCTCAGATCTATCTTCTAAATTCTGGCATCCAGTGGGGAGGAGCACCTTCCGTCAAGGTATATGATGTTGAGTGGTTGACTTGTTTATCAATTAAATAAGTCGATATGATAAAGTTGTTTCCCCTTTTGAAAATGAAACATCTTATGGGTGCTTTCTATGGCAGGGTATACGAGATGCAACTATTGATCTACTGCACATTCTTGTGGGCGTGCATGCAGAGGTGTTGCACAGTATTACAGTCTAGTTTAAATTTAATGTGGTTGGATTACTTCTGTCCTTTAGGCAATTCTATTATAATTCTGTTGAATTCCTATAATAGTATCCTTGGTTTAACAATAATTTTACAGTTAAATCCAAAATAAAAGAACAGAACATTTATAGTGCTAAAGCTTTGGAACACTGAGCCTCTTTTACTTTGAGGTGTATGACATCTGATAGCTTATGAAATTCTTTAAGTTTATTTTCTTTATTGCTGTCTTGGAGATGGTTTCCCTAGTATTAGTCACATTATAATTCTCAACTGATATAGATCTTCCATTCATTTTCATCTTTTCTTTTCTATTTGAACTTCAATTCCTATTCTTGCAAGTCAGTTATGATGAGTGGCACACTTATCAAGCAACGGATGTTGGTTCATATGTATACATAATGTAGCAACCTTTAACCATCTTTACCAAAGCATTTGGCCTTAGATAAAAAGAATATTACATTGATGGTTGAGGCTTATGCTTGAATATTAAAGAAGAATGCACCACCCTGTTCTCTTGATCTTGCCATTTGTATATACTTGTTTGTGTTGTAGGCTTCAACTTAAGCAGATTATACTTTGAATGTCTAAGATTTCTGTGATGATGCTTAGATTTGTTAAATTTATATTAGTTGAAAGAATCTCATTCAGCAAATATTTAATTGCAGGTATTTTTTGGTGCTAAACCTTTGTTGGAGAAGATTTTAGGCATTTTGGTGGAAGGCTTGATTGACACTTTTATCAGTCTTTTCGATGAACATAAAAATAAAGATTTAAAGGTGCTGGATACAAATGGTTTCTGTCAACTCATGCTTGAGGTAAATGACACCACTTCTGTTTAATGAAATGATATTTGTTTGTAACTATAATGGCTAAATTGCTAGATATTCTTTCTTATAGCTATATCATTTTTGCAGCTTGAATATTTTGAGACTGTTCTGAACACATACTTCTCACCCCAAGCACATGAAGCTTTGAAGAGGTTGCAAGGATTGCTTTTAGAGAAAGCTTGTGAGAGTGCAACCGAGCCTTCTGAAAATCCTGGGCACCACCGCAGGTCAACACGTGGGAGTGAAGATGCCATGGTCGAAGACAGGCAGTCGACTGTTTCCCCAGATGACTTGCTTGTATGTTCTCTTCTTATATGTTATATTATCTTTGGAACAGCGAATAGCACATAAACTTTACCTCTGCATCAATAATAAAATCGTTATACAACTTGTGCTTTGCTAGTTTCCAGCAAAATACATATGATGCATTCACATGAACACGGAGATGTGGGAAATATTGAGATGTAGGACATGGCACCGAGTGCATACTATAATTGATAAGATATAGTTTGTATATGTTACTATATCTTCATATGTTAAGATGTATTATCTAGGATCTAGCTAGTCTATGATCATCGCTTTATGTAAACGTTCCAAAAGATAGACATATACATGTGTACATATCAATGTAAGTTAACGTACATGTACTTGATACATGTGTGCTAATTTGTTTTGAAGTACCCAACACGTTTGAGGATATATATTTTTATATATATATATATAGTGTTAATGTCCAATAAGGCACAAAAATCATTGTTGAGTACATATGCTTTATAGGTTAATGCTTGTTCCACAATTGGAAATTTTATTTGGAAAAGCCTTACTATAGAACATACAATTATGGGATTTGACATATGAATTAGTTAATGGAAGAAAAAGGAAAAAGTAAATAATAATTCTGAACTTGTTATTAGAAGTCAAAATGATATGAAAGCAATTTAGTAGAATGTAACTTGATGGTGTATGGAACTTGAAAGAAATGATACTAACACTGTATTCACATTAATGACTAATTATTTTAAAAAAGGATCAATAATAAATTCTTGGAGACTCTAAAAGCCACTACCATTGAATTATTGAAAATATCATATTAGAAAAGTAAGAATGATGAGAATATTGAAGATAATATTTCTTTTAGAAAACAGACAAACTGCTAAGAGTTGGAAGTAGTGTGATTGTTTTTGAAAAGGAAATTATTGCAGAGATCATATTAGTAAAAATAAGATTGGTGAAAATCTTGAAAGGCTTCAACATTTACAGAACAAACTAAAGATGAACAACTTGAATTTCTCATTATCTTGATGAAGTAAAGGAAGATTGGAGTTTTTGAGTAATGATAGATATGTAAAAAGGTAAATATCATTTTGCAAATGATACTGGCCTTAGGAAAGATGTAATGACTTCTAGGACTTATTTAATAAAGTTCATACTAAACCTAGTTTTGGATTTAGAAAGTAATTATATGATTTCACCAAAGGAGATTATGAGAGATAAGGTTAATTGTGAAGGTAGGTATTCAGTAGAAGTATATGGGAAGTGAACTTAACTTGGCTAAATAGTGTATTTTCAAGTTCTATAGATAAGAAAATACTGCCTGAAATGACGAAAAGCATATTGGTATCCATGTTAAATAATATAGGTGGAGTTGCAGAGAGAGTGCTCAAATTATCTGAACATTGTATGAATATTCTTGAAACCGGTGAGGTCATTAAAAATTCACACTAGAAGTTATATATAGGATTTTCTTTTACTTTTCGGTGCTTGCTGATTTTACGACAGAAAAACCTATAGGATTTTTCACACAAATTTTAGAAGCTAATACTTCCACCACCACCACAACACTAACAAAGCTATAATGGCTCAACAATTTGAGGATTGCTACATCGATCTTTAGTTGCTATTGAGCATTTTTTAATAAAATTAAGAGCATTTTAATTTTTATTTATAGTTTCTGAGAAAGTTGTTTAGGCTTTCCTCTTCCTTTCTTTTTAAGGTTAAGATCCATGTTCATGTCATCTAACAGAGTTGTACTGGCTGTTAATTACCTAATGCAATCCTTTACCTTTTCATCCGGTTTTGGGATTGGCATTGGTAGTGCTGCTCATGAGATCCAAGCGATTAACGAAGACATTACTCTCATGAGACTAAAGCAATATGGTCAAATGGGATGCCAAGTACCAATTGATTGAAAAGGAAATATAAAAGTAATTGTGCAGAACTGCAGATATCATTTTGCTGAATGGCTGGTAGGAAACAACATATACAAAGATTATGGATTAGGGCATGGTACATCTAGGAGAAAGATAATAAAACCTTGTATTTATTGGAAGCAAGGTTCGCCATACTATAGTGTACTGCTCAGTATGGGTGGTATGTACCGGTCTGATAGGGGACTGGTATAGGCGGTATATACTGGTCTGTTGGCATGTCCCATCGTATCATGTGTCGATATGTCGGTATATATCGTACCAATAGTTGGTCAGTATACCGGTATGGATTGGTAAGGCGAACCATGATTGAGAGTTATTAGTAATATTTGTCGTGGCTTATATATTAGCTGAGACATTTAAGGTGATCAGAGACAGAAATGAAAATAAATTATTATAAGTTTAAGAAGACATGATAACGTGGCATTCAATGGATATTCTTGTGACTAGTCCTTAACAGAGCTAAATAGGAAAGGATCCGTTCTAAACAATACTAAGTTGTTGCAAAAGAATGGGTTAGCATTTGGTCTTTTGGATTTCTAATTTGAAGAAAGGAACAATCATTTTTTGGGAACAAAATGAATCTAATCTATTATTATGATCAAATGTGACATTCATTTAAGGTTATCATGATGAATAGTATGCTACAGTTGTAAAATAAAAGATATGACTGTTATCGAATCTGTTGTGCAGCCAAAGGAAGTTAATGGCATTAGCACTTTTGCCAGTTATATAGGCTATTATGATGGACTTTTATGGGTGCTCTTTGTTGCAGTTCTGTTGATTTTATTGATCAGTTGCTTTTATTGAAATTGATAAAGGATCAGTAGCTGGACATGACATAGGAGATGACTTCCACGAGAATCTGATTTTCACTCACCTATTTTGAATGTACTCTTTGTCATGTATGGTATATTATGAAAACATTACCACTTTCATATAGCAGATGTGATCTTATAAGCGATGTTCTTCAGTAGTTAATTAATTCCTACGGTGACTTATGTGATGGTTTTACTGCTTATACAATGTACATATACAAAGGACATCACAATCATATTGAAATGGCTAAAGTTTTACTGCTCATGTCCATTTGAACTTAGTTATATGCATGTTCATTCCAATGTAAACCTCTTCCACACCGTCTTTGGCTGGGCAGCACTCTGTTAGCATCATCGTCCTTTGAGAATGTGTTCCTTTTTCTTTTACTGTTCTCTGGAAGAGTTGCTGGTGCAACCTCCTGGGCATTTTTTGCAGTTTTCATATTCCTTGAAGCATAAACTGGATAGTTCCTGGAATTTCATTGTTATTACAACAATTCGTTGCTGCAGCCTAATTAAGAAACTTTGTGAAAGATTTTGATATTGTTTCTTCTCTAGGTGCTGGCACAGCAATATAGCAGTGAGATACTTGAGATCGAACTAGAAAGGACTCGATTGAACATAGTATGTTTTATGGAATCTTCTCTTCAGCCGACGTCATTTACAGGGCCCCCAAAGCCTGCTTTTGCTTCACATCAAGGATCTGTTGCTTCTCCAAGTTACAGGAGGCAGCAGACAGTGGGATCTCCAGCTTACTCACGGCAACGACGCAAATAAGTAGTAGGGGAGAAAAGAAGCCAGCTTTCGTTAATTTTTCCTCCCATTTTTGGTTCTTTTCTTTGTATCGCTGGCTTTCCGTTATTTCGTATCCTGTATAGCGGGTGAATCATGGGCCATTCTTTGGGTGTTTGTAGAATCTTCTCATGGGTTGAGGAACTTAGAGAGTTTCTTTGCTTGTATATTTTTTGCAACACAGTATCTATCATTGGCTTGTATTGACACTGCATTCTCTCCTTGGGATCTTGAAGAGTTCTCAACCAAGGATGGCATTTTCATAAGTTGTTTCCAGTAAGGATAGTTTATATTTTTAGAAGTAAACGAATTTAATTAGCATTATTGATGCTGGAAATTTTTTTTGGATGGGTTCAATGAGAGAATGCAGGCATGGCTTGTTGTGCTAAAAAATGGAATAAAAGACACTTGGAGAAATTGTTGTTGTTGATATCATCGAATTTTCCTAGAACAATTCGATATTATTCTTTCTGGTTGGTAATTAAAGGTTTTCTATTGTCTTTTAAACAGGTTGCTAGATCATAAATTGGCCTTCTGGTATCCCAACCGTTTGAAGATCATGTCATGGTATTCTGAGGTATCCCAGTTTTCACATCCTATGTGAAGATTAAAGAGGCGGGAGGCGACGGTTCCACACCAAATAAAAAAAGGTAATCGACGTAGAACTTTAGCAGGTGTTCCAGATCCGGAAATCTTATTGTGTTTAAACCCCTCGAGTTCTTTCCATTTTTTGCCGATGACCAAATCTGAATTCATCAGTCTACAATTATTACAATTGTAAGATCGTATAAAATAATGGCTTATAAAGCCACCCTTCTAAATCGATTACAGTGGTATTTAAAATATTATTTTGATCAATATATTAACAAAATATTATAAATAGTGCTAAAATAATAAAAACAATAATTATATGGAGTTTTCATCTTATAATATTAAATAATTCCATGCATAAGCGCTCGTTTTTTATTATTTCAATATAATTTTAGATATAATATATGAAAATGGATAAAAATATTATAAAAACTGGAATTAAATTTACAAGTTGTGAATCATATAAAAGAACTATAATAAAAGAGTAACATTTTTTAAGATTATTTCTAAAAATTAGGGTTTTATTTGGTAATACTTCCTACCAATAAGAATAGTAATAAAAACAACAATATCATAATAATAATAATAATAATAATAATAAAATAAATGTTGTTGATGTATTTATCATAATATGAATACCCTAATTTTCTTAGTGCGGAAGTAGTCCAAAGCGATACCCTTACGAGTTGTACGTATTGGTTAGTAGTGTCCCAATAGGAACACGACACAAGTGGCCATCAGTGATTACCTATAGGAGCAGTGGCGGACATCAGCCTACACACTGCGGAGATCTCCCAAGGATGGCGGCGCACCGCTCTTCCTCCGTGGCCTTCCGCCTCATCCCCGCTGCTTCCAAGACGATAACAACTTTCCGCTCCTCCTCCTCCTCGAACGGTTCCATCTCCTCGCTACTCCGCGGCGACGGACTCTCCCGGGTGCGCCTTTTTCTTTTTCGGTGATCGATCAAGATTACGAACCGTGTGATGGTTCTGACGATGGCATCTACTTGTTGGTATCCTCAGGGCCCGGCTTTCGGGTGGGGTTTAGGCGGGTCTCGTGGCGCTGCGTCTGCCGCCGCGTGCTCGCCGTCGGATCCGGCGCAGCTGAGGAGCGCCAGGGACGACATCAAGGAGCTCCTCAAGACGACATTCTGCCATCCTATTCTGGTGCGATTCGCCGTCTCAAGAATATTATATACCCAGATGCTTTGTCTTTCTCATCATCGTTGTTGGTAGTAATATATTGGAAGGATATGTATGATATAATCGTCGGCGTGTGCTCGAAGTGATACTGAATGGTTGGATTTAGCCTCTCATTTGTTCAGTTATTTATTTTCAGAAAGTGAAATGATTATGCATGACAGTAGGAGAAAAGTAATTTTTAGCTTACTGTTCTTGGTCCAAATTTCCATATTTGTGATCCAAATGACTTGTGATTTAAAGCACCGTGAGGGCTGGGTTGCGAGTTAAAATTTTAATTTGGACACCCCTTCTCCCCTCATGTGGGCATCCAAACAAATTCAATTGCAACTACTGCTTATAGCATTTGCTTTTGCCTGCAATTACTTTTTGCATGAATTTTCAGTTGCAAGCAACCAAACGCCCCTTAGATTCATGGGTGCTAATTCTGATACAGCATGACTCTGGCTAGAGACCACACAGAATAGCATTTCAAACAAAAAGCGTAAAATCAACTTTTGATTCGTGAAGAGGTAATGGAGCTCTCCTTGACAAGGGTCCTAAATGACATTATAATTCATTCATTTAACTTCTTTTATCTCTTTAAGGGAATTCTTCACTGTTATGTCCCAATCAAAATCCGGGTGTAACATAAACATTTGATGTGTAAGTTTAAAATAAAATATGTGATTTGTGTGGGTGAAGTCTGGAAATCAGAATTTTGTGATTTAACAGCATTCTTAGGGTTCGTTAACTCCTGCATTGTGACCATCTTTGCAACTTTTTGCTTCCTGAACCTTTGATGTTCTGTTTGCTCGCTCTTCTTTACTGTTCATATAATATTAGTTTATTTAATGTTGATTTACATGCCTTCAAGTTTTTCATTGCAACAACAGTTCAGTCAAACTCTATTGGCAGACTTCTTAAGATTTTTTTTTTCAAATATATTTTCTAAATTTTCTGTGACGTTACCATAGCTTCTTATCTGTTTCATGATTCTAATGACTCTGAAAGAGAATCCTTGAATGGATTAGTTTTCTTGTGTTGCTATTTTGTTGCATTCCCTTCAAAAAGAATAAAGCTCCATTGAAATAACCTTTTACCAGAACATTGAACTTGCTTTCATCAAGAAGGGAATGATCGCTTCATTGAACTTACCATAGTCATGAACTTCTTATTTTCATAACACCAAACAAGATGAACTATTTGTGGATAGTAACTCTCCCACTACCAAGGTAAATAACGACACATTAGATTGCTTAACCACCATTTCTCACTTAGATCACAATTTTCATGGAATTACAAATCAGTATAACATCTCCTGAGTTGCTGAGCTTGACATGCTAAACTCTGTTGTAATGTTCTAAATACTTGCTTGGTCAGAGGTTTGGCCAAACTGAAAATTCTTGCATTCATTTTTCAAGTCTTGCATTTTGCTCTTAGTATTAACAAGTCTTGGTGAAATTTAAAATTTTCCGAAATCTTCATACTCTCCTGGAAGTTGAGTGGGATTTTGGATTACTAAAACACATCAAGTTTAATACTGGTAAATAGAAAGATAGGAATCTAAAATGCAACTTGATTTACAAATTAAAACCCAGGGAAATGAAGAAGGCTTCTGCATATAATTTGAAAGCCATAGAAGATTTGTGAACTGAAGACGATCATCATCAAAATAAGATTTACAACATGACAGTTTGATAGACTTTGACAAGATTACTGTGACCTAAACAAACCTTAACGAGTTATGGAGGCATAAAAATCTGACTCTAACATTGTAGGAAAATATTGATGTAGCCATCCAAGAATTTATGGGTGTTCATCACAAATATTCCCTTTGTATACATGGATAACGGATAATGGAATAGATTTCAGAAAGAAAATCTTTAGTAGTTACCAAATGAGGCTGTTGTATTTATATATGTCTTGAAGTTTTGGTAATGGTAATTGACCACAGAATCTTGTGATGTTGGAGGTTGTTCTTGATCTGATATGTAAGTTAGAACCTGATCATGACCTAACTATAATGATAGGTTATAATTGTTTGATTAGAGCCTTCCAAATTCTGGATTCAGGTTGATTCTATTCCCCTTTTTAGATCAAGTTCTATCTCAGTCCTTATCTTTGGACTGGAGTCTTCAGTTAGAGGATTTAATTACATGATTTACTGCTTATTTAACAATTCTTAAGGTTCTGGTATGTCTTGCTCCAGCATATCCTTTTTCTGGTAAGTTCTGTTGTAGATACTCTTTATTTTAACTATAGGTCCTAATTGAATGGCTTCTAAGTGGAAGGATTGAATTTTTATTTTATGCAAGCGAATCACACTGAGCAATTATTGCCAGAAGCTCTTGTCTTGTGTTTGTAGATTTTGAAACCCACTAATGATTTGGAATAGATTATTTCTGGGAATACTGGTGAGAGCACGAGTACAAACTCATGGTTTTGGTATATGATTGCACAGGTCCGTTTGGGTTGGCATGATGCTGGCACATACAATAAAAGTATTGAGGAATGGCCAAGGCGAGGTGGAGCTAATGGAAGTGTGCGATTTGACAAAGAATTGAAACATGCAGCCAATGCTGGTACTTCTTCTCTCCCATGCAGTTTTGTGATATACTGTTGGGATCAGGGCTTTTCTGACAATAAATGGGATCACAGGCCTAGTAAATGCTTTAAAGCTTCTTCAGCCTGTTAAGGACAAGTATTCAGGTGTTACATATGCAGATTTGTTCCAATTAGCCAGTGCTACAGCTGTTGAGGTTATTTTACATTTTCTCCTTGCTGATTTGCTACATAAAATATATTTTTTTTAAGCATAAATCTTTTCTGTATACAACTAAATGAAGACATACCAATGCTATATTATAGGAAGCTGGTGGCCCCAAAATCCCAATGAAGTATGGTAGGGTAGATGCCTCTGGACCTGAACAGTGCCCTGAGGAAGGGAGGCTTCCTGGTATATTGAAATTCTTATCACAACTTTCGTCAGTCCATCACTTTGGACGTTGCTTTAGTATAATTTATTCCACTGTTTCATACGTGGTATTTTGGTAATTAAAAAAATGCAGCACAGATGGCTAATACTTTCATGAATCTTTTCTCCTGAATTATCTGTCCTATGTTTTACTGTTTTTTTTTGTTCCTTTTTTGGTTAATTGATTGCAGAAGGTTGCCTCCATGGCCCAAATGGAAAATAGTAATATTATCTTGTTTGTTGCCTGATAGATGCCTGATTTAGTGCTAGTTTGGCATCCTTCTATCTGCATATTGTATATGATATAATAATGCATTACTTTTTGTTCATTTTTTATTTCATTGTATTCAGGGATTATTGTTTTCACTAATCTTTCACTATTTGATTTTATCTCAAACTTGTGGAGGGCATATTGACTTTGACTAATGAAATGAATTATATCTTGTTCCTTTGAAAATCAACATAGCTGGATGACTTTAACTGATCCTAGTTCTAGAAATGAATGTACATTTGCTGGCAGCATATTTAGTTCACAAATGTCACCAGTTTCTTTTATGTGCATAGCGTCTGTTTTAAATGGCAGGGACAGAGATTCAGGATCTGTAAGCTTGGTTTGCATGGTGTGACAGGAACAAAGATTCAAGATTCATGAAGGGACAAAGGAGGAAGTTGAGAAGATAAAAAAAATGAGGTGGTGGTGGCAACTAAGCAGGGAAGAGGAGGAAGTAGCAGCCACATGGTGAGGAAATGGAGGAGTAGAGGAGAGAGAGACAGGATGTGCAAGAAAGATAAAAAAGAAAGAGAAAAAATGTTAGTTGTGATAGCTATTGAAAAAAAATATATATATATATATATTTTAAGAAAAATATAATAAAAGATAGTCGAGTGGTACAGTTTGGCACTGGTCTGCTTAGCATCCGATAAGCCTAATATAGTGAACGTATGAAGCAGTATAACCTGTACTAAGCGAAACAGTGGGACTAATATTATCAACACATATCCGTCGGTACTTTAAGTTAGAATTGATGTAACATGAAGCCTATTTGTGCGAAAGCACAATGGAGAGCAACAGAAGTCCATAGATCACCTAATTGACACCGAGTAAAATCTCCTTGTGCTTCATGACCCCATAGTAGCAAGAAAGAATGTGCTAAACTGTTCGTATCGTAAGAGTGGAATCTACAATGGTTAAGAAATTGCAACCTTCCAAATAGGAACTTGAATATAGGACAAATCAAGGATTGAAATATCATACCGTACCATAATTTCGACATTCGCTCGGTATGGTACGGTATTGTATATCGAGCGGTATACCGTTCGGTATATATATATATTAATATATATATAATAAAATAAAAATTCGGCGACGTCGCCTCTCTCTTCTCCCCAGGCGGGGGGCGACGTCGTAGAAAAACGAGGTGACGTCGCCTCGGCAACGTTGCCTATATATATATATAAGTAAAAAAAATCTTATATATATAAATAATGTTTCGTCCGGTAACAAGCGGTCCGCGTACCGATACGTCGTCGGACCGGTACGTATCGCCCGTACTAGGCAGTACCATTCGGTATTGCATACTATGTGTATATATATATATATATATATATATATATATATTGCTCGGTAACGGGTTGTCCATGTACTGGGTGATATTTTTCGAAATTGAGAACCTTGGGACGAATACCTTGAATAGATAGAAGTATAAAGAATTAAGTCAAATTGAAATTGCTTTCTTTATACACGAAGAAAGATTTTGATTTAATTGATATAATAAGATCAAATGAGTTCTTTATTCATTCATTGAACGATAAATTACTACAAACGAAGCTTACTGATCTATACCGGTGTACCAACCAGCTGTTGGTATACGTACCGAACTATACCGACATATTGACAGTGGAGCATACTGACAGACTGACACGTACTGCCCATACCAATCTCCTGTTAGATTGGTATGTACTGCCTATACCGGGTGGTACGATGAACCTTGTTTAAAACCTTGCTCAAAACTATCCTTAGAGGCTACATCGATCCTGTTGATAAAATGTCAACCTTGATCCTCTACCTGAATCTTCGCATCTGTCCTCTTCTCCTAGTGGACCTTTCATTAGAGTCCCATGGTTTGTCAACTATGGCATGTGGCGGTAGTTCTCTCAAACAACAGGCTATTCCATTAGAGTTCCATTTGGAGCTTCTCTTTCATCTTGGCCTTCTTATAACACGATCTAAAGTCCTTTTGGTAAGTTGGCTGGAATAATGATTTTTCCAATAAGCTCGAAGTTCTAGTCCAAGTGGTAGTTCATCCCATAGATCTAGCAACCGTTGTCTAAACCTAGCCAAACTCTAATGCATATGCACAGGCATTCTTGCTAGACTATGGGGGCAATGTGGCTCTGTGATCCATCCGTTGGCTACCAAAAATGCCATTCTGCCACAGAGAACCTTAGATGGCCAATTTTCCAGTCCCCTAGCTACTGCTTTGCCATCCCAATTAAAACTGATGCAAAACTTTCTGCCTTGTCATTAGGTTGAGGAAGTGGGCTTGAAGTTGCTGGAATTTTGCATTACAAACAGTGGCTACTGTTTAATACATTTAATATGACCCTTTTCATGAATAAAATAAATTGTAACTAATGGACTACTACCGACGACAATATTTATGATTTCTATACGTAAACAAAATCAAAATACTAATGATTAACCCAAATTTTTTGAGCCACGTTGACAGATTACTTAACAAACTCAAGTAGGACTCCGGGGGAGCACAAGATTAATCTCAGATTGTGGGCCTTTGGTAGACAAAATAATCGTCTAAGTAAGATGTGGTTGGTCTGGAGCTTTCTGTCAGTTATTCCTTTATTCATTACACAATAAGTAGTCCTGGATTCACATTGAATCATATTCAAAAAAATTATGCGATGTTTAACAAGAAGTTCTATTTGTGATGGAATTTTGTACACTTGTATATGTGTATGTATCTTTTGTTATCTCCACTTCTAACCATTATTTTCTTTCTTAATATCTTAGCCTGTTTGCCACCGTTATTACCATGACAAATCACCCACTATTGTTCTACTACATTATTGGCTAAAAACCTACTCATGTTGCGTTCCTCCCATAGCCACTACTTCCTGCTTGTGTTGGATTCCAGTTTTGTGATTATGTTATATTGTCAAATTGACATCATGCTGCATTAATTGTAATCACTAATCTATAGTTTAAGTTTTAGCTGTTATGATAGTTGATGGTTATCAAGATGATGAACTGCTCTGTTGCTTTCTATAAGGAGCATATGCTAATGCCTACATTTTCCACAGCCCTTGCTTTCTTTTTTCCTTGCATCAGATATTCATCTCTGAATCTTGCTTTATTTTTGGTGTTTAGCTGCTGGGGCACCTTCACCTGCATCTCATTTAAGGGACATATTCTACAGAATGGGTCTAAATGACAAGGTCTTAACTTATTTAAGTTTTCATCTTTGTAGTCTTTAATGCTAAAGCTGTTTTTTTAAAGTTCTGCATTATCTGAATGTAGGATATTGTTGCATTGTCTGGCGCACATACTCTGGGTAGGGCCAGTCCGGAACGTAGTGGCTGGGGAAAACCAGAAACAAAATATACGGTATGCATTTCTCTTCATATAAGTAATTTAATTTTTGCATGCTAATTTTATTTGCTAAACACGCTGTTCTTGTTTGGTGTGATGTCAGAAGGAACTTCCACATGTTCACACTACTATGTGCTTTTATTTCAGTCATTATATTCAATTTCCCTTTTCAGCTTAAGCTTTTAGAAAAATTAGCAATGTTTAGAAATTTGACATGGTATTAGATGGAAAAGTTGTATTGTTATGGAGTGATTGAACCCCTAACCCTCCCCGTGAGGGCCTCATCTTGCTTGGCCCTTGATCGGGATTCTTGTTTCTATGTTCAGACAGGCTGCATTCATAATTTCAGTTGCTGTTTCAAATCAATACTAAATTTGAATTGTATTCTTATGTTTGAACCTGTTTTAGTTAAGAACAAGTTGGGAGAGTACACTAGTCACAAGACATCATGATTAGAGATTTCTAAATTTGTCTTTAAATATCATGGAGCTCATTGACTTCTAGACATCATGCTTTTGGTTGGATTTCTTTTTTCTTTTATTGTTAATTGTAGATGTCTTTGCATCCATACTTTTAATTGCTATCTTAATCTGAGTTCAGAGTCATATTTTGAATTGTGATCCTACTTTTGAGACATATTCTAGTTACCAGTATGGCCAGGAAAGTCCTCAAGCAATTAGGAGGCATTTTCAGAGAATATTAAATGTGCTTTATTTTGGATTTTATGGAATTTGGAGATCTCTAAAATATATGAGTTTCTTCCCTTTTTTGGTTTACTTTGTGTAGAGCATATTACAATCTCTAGAAGCTGTCTTGTGTTGGTACCTTCATTTGTCCCCATGGAATTATCATTTTCTAGTTGCCGATTCTTCTTTTTCTCTCTCTTCCATCCTCCGGAGGCCACTTCTCTCGAATGTGAAAATACCTTGAAGCAGGGTCTGCAATACCGAACTGTATCGTCCGGTATGAGCGGTACATACCGGTCCGATAGGCTACCGGTACGCGGACCGCTCACTACGAACTGTATCGTCCGGTATGAGCGGTACATACTGGTCCGATAGGCTACTAGTACGTGGACCGCCCGCTATCGGCGGTACGTACCGGTTTTGACTGTAGCAGTGCACTGTAGCACTGGGATATTTCCTAGGTTGAGCTTTGCCACTATGGTAACCTTGCTCCTTTGCATTGTAAGCAGTTAGGTTTTGAGTCACCAAGAAATAAGCTCTCTGTGTATCAACTACATGCATTGGCCATTGCGTAGCTCCTTTATTAACAAAATCCTCGTGCACTAGCTGGAAATTTCTTGTATGAATACTGTAGGTCCAATTCTCACTGGACCGTTGTAATTTTCTAGTAACCTACACCTATGTCCCACCTTTGTGAAAAAGACAAGCTGCTTTATTAAATTGCATGGTTTGATGATCTTGTGGGAACTAAGAACCTGATGTACATTTTCAGCTATTGGTTTGAAAAATTATGCATTGTAACAATGATTTTAATTTTGAATGATACCACCCGTACCGGGCGGTATGTACCGGTTCGTCAATAGACTGGTACGTGGATCGCCTGCTACCATTGATTGGAGTTATTTTCGTCTCGTTACCATCCGAAATTGGTCGGTAACGATCGATTTCGATCGTCGTTGCCCGCTATCGGGCAGTATTAGCAGAGGGAGAAGGAAGAAGAGGGAGAAGTTGGAGATCTAGCGCTGCTCTCCCTCGACGATCCCGATCTATCGTCACCCTCCCTCGCTAGACACCACAGATGAGATTTTGCCTCCTCATCTAAGGTGACGAGGTCTCGGTGTCATCGGCGACTTCTCATCCACACGGGGAGAAGAAATGAGGCAACGTCGTCTCGCCGATGTCGCCGAGGCTTCGTGGGGAGAAGAAACGAGGCAACGTCACCTTTTTTTTATTTTATTATTATTATTTATATATATATATCAATTGGTACGCCAGAGCGTACCGCTCGGTATGCTCATACCATACCATATCGAGCTGAGCTCGAAACGTTGGTATGGTACGAAATTATGAATGCAGGATTATAATTTAGTTATTAGTGGTTCTTAAAAAAAATGATGAAGATTCCTGTAATACAAAGCTCTTTAATTGATTACTGTACTTCATTAATTTAAGTTCAGCTTTTAGTCTGTGCAAGAGATAAGTTGTCTTGTAAAGTTATTCTCATTAAATGATGTCTGCAATATCTATAATGACACCTTTTCATATCGAGTTATTCATTTTAAATTGTTGGACTATCATTTTACATGCAATCTCTCAAACCAGAATTCCTTATATTGCTTGATTCTTTCCTGGCGGACACAATTAACTTCTCAGTATTGAGATTGCTAAACTATGAAGTATTAATTGCCACGTACATAAGCATGAGGTAGTCTAGCTGATTTATGGCATTGCTTGACAGAAAGATGGCCCTGGTAGACCTGGTGGACAGTCATGGACGCCGCAATGGCTGAAATTTGATAATAGCTACTTCAAGGTGATGTCTTTTTTTTCTCTCTCTCTCTCTCTCTCCCTTTTCCCTCTAATGGCAGCTGTTCAGCAAACTGAATGCAGCCTGGAACAATTTAGGAAATCAAAGAGCGAAGAGATGCAGATCTGCTAGTTTTGCCCACAGATGCTTCTTTATTTGAAGATCCATCCTTCAAGGTAAACAAAGAGAAATAGTTGTTTCGATCCAACATAATATGGTCACATTCTGTATTGGCTAATGAACCGTATGACACTCACAGGTATATGCCGAGAAATACGCGGTGGACCAGGATACATTTTTCAAAGATTATGCTGAATCACATGCAAAACTCAGCAACCAAGGTGCCATGTTTGATCCTCCGGAGGTTGGTGATTCGACCTAACCGTAAAACACATTGCTATCTGGTTCCAGAAGAAATATTTACTTAAAAAGATAACAAGAAAATCAAAATGATTTCCCTTTGATTTGTGACACCTAATGTGGTGGAAACATTTTTGCTCAGGGCATCTCAATAGAGCATCACTGAGATACAAACATCTGCGAAACGGTTCCTTGAAGAGAAGTATTCATGTGGTGAGAAAAAAGTAGGTAATTTTAACATTAATTTTCCTTTTTCATTATCATCTGAAAGTTCAGTTTAGAATAATGCATGCTAAACAACATGTCAGAAGATACTCTTGTTTTGCTACTTCTATCTTTCTGGCTTGAGAAAACATAATTAATCATCTCCTCTTCTGCTGCATCTTTCTTGAAGACTTAAGATTTTTCTCAACAGCATGAACCGATCAAACTAAAATGAATTTTGCTTTTGACTTGCAGAGTTAGCTATCTTAGGCTATGAAATAGAAGATAACTGCAGAGTGTGGAAGAGGCAGCCCACATTCCTCCTGAATTTATTAATTCTGAAGTATCATAATCTCTATTGCTGGCTTTGGTTTCTGGAAATGTCTTCTTGCAAACAGCATTCTGAATTGGATTTTTGTTTTCCACTGCTACCCTGCCATCTTTTGGTGTCAGAAAATGATGCCTGTATAATAAATCAACAACGAGGCAATTCTGCCTGCAATTGTCCATTAAGATCATGTGCAATGGTGGCTAGGCCTCATCGATCTTATTCACTGGCATCACAGGTAAATTTGATTGGAGACTTCGATCTAGTCAACCACTGCAATGATATTGCTGGGCCTTCATGCCCATGTTGACCGGGTGACGAACGCCAAAGAAAAGTCAATCCGTTGACTAACCCACTCGGCCAACAAGGCGTCGTCCACGACTCCCGAGCTCCTTCTCGTTCTTACGTCACATTCTTCGGCCCTACGTTTATATTTGTTTTAGCTGCGACTTCGAATATTTGACTGGAAAAAGGATGAGATGAGAGCTTGCAGTGATAGCTTGGCATCGACTCCGTAAGAAGGAAACAATTGTCCTTAGCGGAACAAGAGTGCTTATCTTGTTATGTATGCCATCAACGATGCACCATACCACATCCTGTCCCTCCTGTTATGGATGGATAGACCTCGTCCCACGTCACGCATGCATCATCCGGATATATCCTATTGCGCGGTCAAAGATGCTGATACGTGGCAGCCAATTCCTCCTCATAACATGACGTAACGTACACGAATGGGCGTCCCCATTCCCATTTGCCTTATCCATTTTCGAACACCCATTCGTCACGTGCCTAAATTCGACATGTGTTCTACCTAGTAAAACGTGTTCCACGTGTCGCCCTCCGCTCCACACCGTTCCAATATCCGACGCGTGCAACTCGACGCATCGGCGAACACGCCACGCCTCCAACCGCCGCGTCTCTTACCCACCTCCGGATGCGTGTCGTGTTTCGACGCGCGAAGCCGTCGGACCGAGCGTCCCCGTGGACCCCACCGCCGCCGTCCAATAACATCACCCGACCACGTCGCCTTCGCCGCACGAGATGACGCCAACCTGTACGATGACGTCGGCCGACGTGTATAATCACATCTTACGTAAGCCGTGACAGTATTTCCCTCTCCCGCCATCGTCCGCCGTCCACGTACGTGGTCACCTGCTCGATCTTCGCCACGCGTCCATCGTCAGTCAACTCGCCGTAGCCGTCGTCATGCACACGCGTGCGCTTCTTGACATCCCTCAGCCGGTGGAGACGTGGCGAGGAGCTTGACGTCGAGCGACTTACCCGACATGGTAAGTTATAAGACGCACTCTCCTCCTCCTCCTCCTCCCGCTGCTTTGAGACGGAGGAGGTAGAGAAGAAGACGAAGTCGAAGCGAGGAAAGAAGGGAAGAAGAATGAACGGCGGCGATTTGGCTCTCCCAGCGGGGTTTCGATTCCATCCGACGGACGAGGAGCTGGTGACGCACTACCTCTGCCGTAAATGCGCGGCGATGCCCATCTCGGTGCCCGTCATCGCCGAGGTCGACCTCTACAAGTACGACCCGTGGCAGCTCCCAGGTGACCGCCTCCCCCCTCCTTCCCGTGCGTCCGATTGGGGTCGTACGGCTCGGGGTCGCTGATCATTCGTGCTGATGTGGGTGCAGGGATGGCGTCGTACGGGGAGAAGGAGTGGTACTTCTTCTCGCCCAGGGACCGGAAGTACCCCAACGGCTCACGCCCGAACCGCACCGCCGGCTCGGGCTACTGGAAGGCCACCGGCGCAGACAAGCCGATCGGCTCGCCTCGGACGGTGGCGATCAAGAAGGCTCTGGTGTTCTACTCTGGGAAGGCGCCCAAGGGGACGAAGACCAATTGGATCATGCACGAGTACCGGCTCGCCCACCCCGACCGGTCCGCCCCCAAGAAGCGGAACAACGGCCTACGGGTTCGTATCTGTTCCTGATCTTTGCAATACGTATTGCATTCCGACACGTTTTATCTCTTTTTTGGCGTTTTTTGGTTTCTTATGCGAAGCTGCCGCCTTTGGCGTTGCAGTTGGACGACTGGGTGTTGTGCCGGATCTACCACAAGAAGGGGGAGATCAACCCCGGGCGGAGGTTGACCGAGTCGAAGGCGCTCCCCTGGGTCGAGCCGAAGCGGGAGGCCACGTGGCAAGTGACTGCGGCGGCGCCGCCCCCGATGACGGACCTGCTCTACCTGGACGCGCCCGAGTCGCTTCCGGTGTTGGTCGGGGCCTCGAGCTGCTCGGAGCACGCGGACCTCACGTGCGAGAGGGAGGTGCAGAGCCTGCCCAGGTGGGGGGAGGATTGGGAGAGCGTCCTCGGGTTCGGTATTAATAACGAACATGCCCCGCTGTCGCCCTTGTGCGGAGACCCTCTCCAGGATATATTCGCGTACTTGCAGAAGCCCTTCTAGAAGAGTTGGCACGTGTGGAGGCGAGACCCGTTTGTGGCTGTCGGATCGAGGCGATGCCAATGAACCCCGTGCAGACATATACGACCTTTCCGTGGACAGATCAATGGGCGAGATGAGAGGCTTCGGTGGCGGTGACGGTGACGGTAGGTCGTTTCTGTGTCTGTTCGTGACCTGCAAAATTTTGTTTACTTGATGTTTGATTCGTACAAATGTAGACGTATTGTGCGATATATCGAATGAAAGAAGGATGGCGTTAGAGCTGAAATGATGCAGATTTTGTTTGCAAGGATGAATGCATTTACAAAGGTATATGTTTTAATTTAGAAGGGGGGGAGTGTCGGTAGACTATTTCTGCAGTTATTTTCCTACAGAGAAGGATTCATCGAGTATATCAAAAAAGCAAAGAGATGGTACGGTGACTCAAATGACTGAACAAAAAGCACCGAGTAGGCTGGAGATCACATTGCATCAGTTATTTAAAATGATTTTAGAACCCTAAATACAAGGAAGAACATATGTTTATCAAATACAACACAGAGCTATTAGATGCTGCCACCTTTTACTCTGCTGGATAAAACATCACTCGAGTTCCAGTTTCATAAAAGTACGTGTTAATTACAGAATAATTTACCTGTACAAATTTGAAAGATTCCTCTCGTCGCCATCAACCTGAACAAGGAAAAGCCACGAATGATCTCACCCAGCTGGTCGGTGACTATGGCCAGCTTATAAACTACAAATTTTGACAGATCCGTTTATTCCTCTCATCCAGAGACACGCATGGCTGTGCATATTCCAACATTAGCTACAAAATTGGAGTTTACAAACTCGCATCACAAAGATCATTTGATCATGGATTTTGCTGCCATTCCAGATGAATAGTGCAGGCCACAATTATCTATCGCTGACCTGATTCACATGTCATCGCCAGATGTCCGATTAGACCATATGATCTCGATTTCAAGTGTTCGCGAAGATCCATCCCTGTTACCATCGTGATTGAGGCTGAAAAATCCATGGTAAACTCCATCTGTAACAACCTTGTCTATTTGAATGGTGACTCTCCCCAGGGTACTCTATAACACAATCCAACATGCCAGTCCGTTAATACATAGTTAATCTGTTGTGAGACAAAGCGTCATACTCTAGAGAGAGAATGTGTGCACGTACCTTCCCAAACGTATTTTTGCTTTTGCAGACTATATAAAGCTTCTGTCCTTTCGGCGGAACGTCGAATGCCCAGGTAAAACCTTCCTTCCATTCTGGGCACGCACTATGGCTTACCACCTAAATGTTCATTTGAGAAATTTGTAAAAGAACTGACGAGAAAATAAATCAGACTGGTAGCTACATCTAAAAGATTTTGTTTAGGCTATTTCTTGGAAGCTTTACCTTGGTCTGTCTTGGAGGGCCATTTCCTATTTTAAGCTGACAGAATGCGTTGGTACTCCCCATTGTCTGCTTCAAGTTATTTCCACGTTTGATGGTCACCGTCAAGCACCCTGGTAAGCAGTTCAGTAAACTGTCTGCCCTTTCCTGAAAACTGGGTGGGCAAGTTTTCATAAGCAATTGCAATATAGGTATGGCCTCAGCGGCAATAAGGGCTTGTGCTTTTGCAATGTCCTCATTCATTTGTGACCATGACTCTTTCAACAAACAAAGAGTATCTAATACCGACTCCTGAGCAGCCTCGGTTCCTGTTCTTAAAGCACCAACCAAATGTGGGATGCAAAGGGTGGCTGCTTCGGAAGTGCGGAGCTTCTTGAAGTTGGTAAATATCACAAATATGGTCCTCAGAACTTCTTCATTGTTAGTTGCAGAGGACCATGATTCTTTCTCCAAGGCAGCTGCAAAAAACAGAAGGTAAGCCATCACAGGTCCAACGGGTGAATGCAGAATTATACTGAAGGATAATTACACAAAAAAATTAGGAATTGACAAAAAACTATGAGCAACCTAACCTACTCGCTCCACAGGCTATTTTATAAACATCATAAGACCATAGTATCATCAAAAAAATAACTGATAATTTAGAGCCAAATAAAATTTATACTATACTAATTTTTTTAAAAAAATTATACTGTACTAGAGGAGAGTAAAAATGTTGATAAAATGGTTCCTACAGTTCACATAAGATATGAGGTGGTCACCACTCCATGTGAAGAATCAAATAATTAAATCAAAGATCCATTTAAAGCTTTTGTCCACTGAAGGAAGCATAAGCTGTCACCTGGAAACCAGTCCAATTTTCTACGTATACTGTTCTATGACTGATCGATACTACCTGATGGAAATCAACTGTCATGCCAAAACCATTTAAATCTATCTGAAATGCGGACAGTTTCAATATATCTACTATAGAATAAACCTTAGAGATGATTCTTGATCTGATGCGGAAAGAGAATAATAGTGATGCAATGCTATATACAAGAAATTACATCAAAATTGACTACCACATATGAGGAATAAGTGAGACCTGACATTGCCTGATCTGATATGTGGAAACTTTCAATATATCTACCATGGAATAAACCTTAGAATGGTTCTTGATCAGATCCATGGAAAAAGAATTATAGTGGTGTGATGTTGTATACAAGAAATAACATCAAAATTGACTACCATATATGATGGAATAAGTGGGGTGGCAGATGACCTGATGTTGCTTCAAATTATCATGAATATGAACACATCAAGAAATATTGTTGAGGATGAATGAAGATGTGAATATTTTGCTAGTTTAACTATTTATCCATATATACAAAAACATATGCTACAATAACTATTTTTTTTCTTGGAAAAAGCAATAACCTACATTCTAGATGTAAATCTTATACCATGATTCCTGGCAGAAAAGGTTCATTACTGAGGATTACAATTTTGATGACAAAATAATCTAAAGACTAGTTTATCTAGGATCCTAGTGAGAGACAATTACATAAAAATTCTTGAACAATGATAGCGCATTTCTCATTATAGAAAAGTAACTAGAAGGAATAAAACATAAACTTGGAGGCTACAAAGTTTGGTTCATAATTACGTTGGTCATGAGATGTACATATATTAATTTTATTCAATCAATAAATTGTATATGCCTCAATAAATTTGAGTATAATAAAAACTATTTCACAACCAAATTCTTTTTTTTATTCTTTTCACTTTTTCTCTAAACTTCTCCTCTCCTCTTATCACCTTCTTTCTCATAAATATAAATTTTGTTCAGAAAATTATTGAAAAGGATTCGTGAGAATCAATTTCTCTCCCCTGTGCTGCAGGAAAGAGAAACCCTCATTAACAACAAAGCAAAGCATCTCTCCATCATGTTGTGGCACAACTAATGCAAAAGTCATACAGAGCCCACCGCATTTCTAGTTTGCTGGTTTCGTGTTCCCCTCATTCTGTTCCTCCTCTTCTTTCTTTATGGACCTTGACTCAAACACTATGGTTTAGTTCCATGTTAAAAGTGAATAAAAACACGAATCATATTATAAGGATTTGATACTACCATTCACTTTGCTTAAGCGTATTTTGATCAGTGATTTAGATTTATCAAGTTAGCGAGTGAATTATCCTATCAAGTTGGATTGTGAGATTGGCAGCCAACGTGAACCACATGCTACCATAGGTTTTCTTCTTCCTGTTCTTCTTCATGAAACACCCTTTTCTTCAATCCAGATGTGCCATCATGATCCAGCACAAAAAAAGGACCAGCAAATTATGATGCTCGATCCAGTTCAGAATTCCAGGGATTATGTAGCAAAATTGACAACTATAGTCTGGTAATCAAAGGAGTGGAAGCAAAATATGCAAGGGAAAAATAATCCTTTGCATGAATGCCAAGTAGATATTGTGAAGACATGCCAGAAGATGAAAAGAAACAAATACTGGATGTTAAAATGATATAGCAGTAATGCAAATATTATATATTGCTCTGCAACTTAAATACCAAAAGTATCAGGGAAAATCTAGGATCCCTAAGAAACATTGAATGTGGAGAGCTATGCACTAAAAAAATGTAGAAAACTTTCAGATTATTATATTAGTTACAATTAATTGGTACATTTAAAAATAAAAGTAGGGTGAACTTAAGACAAGGAAACATTAAGACAATGATATGGAGATAAGATTTAAACTTTACTCAATAGCAGATTACTAACTTACCAGTCAGCGACCTTATAAGCTCATTTGATACATACTCTTGGAGTGTATGATTTGAAAATAGATACTTGATAAGCAGTGCTGCCTGTCCAGCAACATCAGTATTTGGGGACAGTAACAACTCCTGTACTACCAGTATTCCCCCAGCTTCTGCAACAGCCCGTCTATTTGTTCTACTGTGCATAACCAAGCTTTGCAAAGCACATATTGCCACCACTTTCATCTCTTCTGTTGGCTGGTCTTCAAGCAGGCTGATTAAAGCACGGCACGCGGATACAGAATCACTTGCTCTGGCAAGTGAATCATGCTGGAAAAGATTGCCGAGTGCAAGAGTCACAAGAAACTTTGCAGACTGAGATCTCGTCTGTGGATCTAATAAATATTGAGAAAGAGGAGCTATTGCATATTTTGCAAGTTTCATTTCTCGCACTCGTGCATTGTTAAATAATGCTTCAAGCAGTCTTCCACAAGCTTCTTCGCAATGGTGTGATCTTAGAAGTTCGAGCAACGCATCAATAGCACCAGCCTCAGCCATCATTACAGCATTTGAAGGATTCTTTCTCTCTTGAACAAGAAGGGCACTTAAAGATACTGAAACAGTAGCTTCTAATGTGGAGTGCAGCAACCTCACAAGCACAATCAGTGATACCTTAAGATAGTATTCAGAATTAGACTTGACAATATTTGATAAAACAAGTGCTGCAGACTCCCACAACGCATGACTTGGCTGGGGATCATCCTGGATGATGACCTTAGAAAGCTCAAATATTCCCCCTGCATCAGCCACAGCTTTGGGCCAGCTCAGAGATATACTCTCAAGTGCTTTAATTGCTGTTTGTTGTAAGCTCAGTATCCCAATTCCTGCAAGCTGTACAAGGGGAACAATTGCATTTTTTGTAGTAATATCTTGTTGGAAATGCTCCTGTTCCAGAAGATGTGACAGTAATTCAGTGCCAAGCTGTTGGATGGCTTGGGATGGGGACTCGAGAAATGATATCAATGGTTCAATGACTTGACTCGGAGTTAACTTTAAGGCTGTCAGGCTTTGCGGTTTCTCCAAGATATTTACGAGTGCTTGCAATGCACTATGCTGTCCCCACATAGTAAAATCTGGACGTTTTAGAACCAGGAAAAGAGGTTCAACCATTCTCGCAGCAGCTGAGCTTTTAGCAATACCACTATTGTTGGTCAAGATGCGAAGCAACTCAGCAACTGAAGAACTAACAGAAACAGGTGCATCAAGGATCATGTCAAGTGCATTGTCAATTATTCCAGCATTGACCATTTCAAGTTTACATTGAGGCCGGTCCTTTCCCAATTTTATAAGAGCACTTATGCTGGCCTCTGAAAGTTCATAGTTTGACCCAGAAACATATCTCACAAGAAGATCCACAACTTCAGTTGTTGCTGCAATATCTGCATGGTGTTCATCGTCAAGCAACCTCTCTAGAGCACGAACACCAAACTCTACTTCTCTACTGGGGTCTGATGTTATTAGAGATATTAAAGGTTGAACACATTCTGAGGCAATAGGCATTGCTCGTACAGTTGAATTTCCAAATAAGACATAGCATAGCTGTGCTGCATTTTTCTTTAGTTCCAAAGATGAACTGGATAACAAAATCTTGTGGAGGCTTTCAAGTGGATTACCTTCCACATCAGTTAATGCTGATGCCTTTGAAATATTTCCATCAGTCAGTTTGATCAAAGCAACAAGTGCAGCATGTTGTTCCTTATCAGTTCCTGCATTGAGCATGTCAACTAATGGTTGAATAGCTTGTCTAGCCATTTCAGTATCTCTGATATCCTCCACATCAAAGAGTTCCTGTAAAGTCCTTGTGGCACTAAAACGAGCAGTTCTTGAGCCCATTCTTAAAACAGCTACAAGCTGATTCAAAGTACTAAGAGAACATTCATGGTGCACCAGCTCAGAGTTGCTATACAAGATTCTTAAAAGATCAGTTATGCTAGTTTCCGTTGAGTCTTGAGGACTCAAAGAAAGGTATTTTGTTAAAGATTCCAAAGCCCCAGCTTCAGCCATAGCTAGTTTGTTTGCTTCACTTCCTTCTGCTATCTGAGTCAGAAGGTGAATAGCAATTGGTGGTGCACCCGGTCTATCTGGCATTGGTCTTAGAAGGTCAACTAATAAGGGTATGGACTTGCGGGCCGTTGCACCAATCCTCACGTCTTCAATTTGAAACAGATGCTTTAACACAACTTCACCAGGGTGTTTTTCTAAATTAAATTCTTCAGACAGAGCAAAAAGATTTGGGATATCTGATTCCTCATGTCCAATCAAAGTTGTAAGGCCTCCAACAGCACCTGAATTTGCAATAGCAAGTTGTATACCCTTGTTTCCATTACAAGCAAGACTAGCCATTGCTTGAGCAGCAAAATACTTGTCAATGACTTCATCAGACTTCAGCAAGAAAGCCAGACAAGGTATAATGCGCATGGTTGCTGAACATTGAACAACTTCTGTGTCCTGGAACAGTATAGCCAAGAGAAGTGAACTGGTCCAAATGCCTTCTGCATCTTCATATTCTGCCTGCAAATGTATAGCTTAAAAGTCATTATGGTCCAGAAAACTGTAAGCGAGACCAGTTTTTTCTTCTGAAAAATAAGGAGAAAAATAAACAATTTCAGTTTGACTACTAGAGATTTGCTAAGACATTTATATATGACGAAGTACAGTGGATTGTGCATGTTTAATGCTCCAATGAGGCTGGAGTCTCGTGCTCCTAAATCACAATTCACATGTTGCTTAATGCTAGAAATTAAAGCATGTACACCTAAATCAAAGGCACTAGCCGACTCTGTACTCATAGGAGTTGTTTGTCTCCAATTAATCGTGGGAGAAATTTTTTTAATGAAAATTGCATCAAAGAATATCACTCGAGCTATCTTTTATATGTCAATTTAAGTCATATAAATGTTTTCTACATCAACTCTAGAGAATGCTTATCACATTAGTGAAAAAAAGGGCATGAACTCTTGTGGTGGTCTTACCAACCAATGCCCACTACCCTGTAATACAACAGCATAATATTGAATTCCTTTTTCATTTGTGATCCAGTAAAGATACGGTCTTATACTCGTTCCCTCACTCAAGATCAGTGCATTTTCATCTGTTCTCTGATTGTGCATTACGTTTCAATTTTACAAATTGTAGAAAATGGTTTTATAAGAAGTTCAACAAAACAAAATAACCATTTCTCTCACTTAATAATTAAAATCCAAAATCAAATTCCTTGACAAATTTGAGTTGCATATATGCATCCTACCCTAGGATATGCATCCGAGACAATTTATAAGGGTGCATTGCATGAGTGCACAAAACAATGCATTTAGTGAATAAGTTAAAGCAGCAAATTTCCTTTACAGTTAATCAACGAGACAAGTATAAAATTGCTTAACTACTTTAGCAGCCACATGTCAGTTGTTAGTCTTGAATCTAAGGCCAACCTACTGTGAATAAGACTTCTACTAAGGTTTACCGTACCACAGCATACCGCCTGGTATGGACGGAATGTTCCAGTCCAACAGAGGACTGGTACGGATGGTACATACCGATTTTTTGGTATACCTCACCGTATCATGTGTCGGTAGTACATCAGTATGGTTCAATACATACCATACCGATAGCTAGTTGATACACTGGTACAGACCGGTAAAGCGAACCATGACTTCTACTACCACTAAGAAATAGATACGGAAGAAGTAAACCAAATTTAAGGATAAGTACCAGTTGATTAGCAGCATAAGCCGCAAGCTTATCTGAAAGAACTTCCACACCTCCAGCCTCCATTATTGTAAGTTTACCATTTGCACAGGAAGAGGAAATGAGAGCAAGCAACCACAAAGCAACTGTTCCTCCCAGAATTGTTGCTGGGTTAGGGACATCATATTCATCATCTTCATGATGAAAAGTTCTCTCTGTAACATTCCTGGCACTCCTTGCTCCATTGCCTAGAGAGACGGAACTGCACTGATGTTTCAGCATATCAATGAGGGCATAAATAAGTTTCTGTTGAAGTTTTGATACATTTAGTATGTCCAATGACTGCTGCCTGTGCTCCTTCATAGCACAAATGAGAAGAGCAGCACCACCAATTCTTACTTCCATATTAGATGAGTTCATAATTCTATCTGCAAGTGAAGCTATACATTGTGCCCTTTCTACCAAAAGATCACCAAGTATGGCAGGATGATCCTGGAGCCTTGAAAGGATTTCAATTGCCTTATCTTGCTCAGCAGGAAGCCCAAGAGCTAGACATTGAACCAATGGCTCTAAGGTCGATGGAGTCTCAACAAGGGCAGCGCAAGGGGAATAGATGAAGTTCATGTTCTTTTTTGGTTTGACCAATAAAGCAAGCACATCTAATGCATCCGAATTAACCCCTTCGAGGCCCATGGGTGCTAAAGAATCTGCAATTGCATGAACTACAAAGTGACACTGAGAACTTTCCACGAGAACATCACCAACAGGAAAGTGGTTCAATAGCTGGTAAAGTGCTCGAGAAGAATTCTTCTTCCCGTCTAATGTCCCTTCTCCTAGCACTCTCAACAAAGCTGATAAAACATCTGCTGCTAATGCTTCAGCAGCAATATGTGGATCTGAGAGCAGATTTGCCAAAGCAGCAACTGCAGTTTCAGCAGCATCAATTGAAGATGTTTTAGCCATCTTAATGAGAGGTTCAACATCACCTTCTGCAATATATGACATCTTATTGGCAGTTTTAGCCTTGGTTGGACGGGATAATGCACCCAAAGCTCGTGCTGACTGTGTTGCAACAACTTGAGCTTTGCTGGTCAAAAGCTTCATACAAGGATGAACTATTTCATCAGTGGCAAGACTGTCACAGATATCTTGTCGGACATTGAATAAATCAGCCAAAACAGAAGCAGCACATTCTTGAGTTTCTTCATTGGATGAGTTAAGAACCTGTACAAGAGAGCTAAGTCCCTTATTGGCAGGACTCCCCTTCTGTACCAGATCCTTATAAGAAGCCATTGTAAGCACATGACCCAACACTGTGATAGCATGTGTCCTGGAACTAAGAGCATCGTCACCAACAAGGAGGGCCAATAATTGATTGATAGTGGCAGAGTCAGCGTAATTAATTAGCTTCTTAAGTGCCTTAGCTGAAGCTTCTTGCCCTTTTTGGCCACCACTCTTCAAAAGCCATAAGAGAGCTGGAACGGCCCCAGCCCTCTCAACACATGCACGAATGTCATCACTGTGACAGCACATGTTCCACAGCACATGAACTGCATCCTCCTTTGCTTTCTGGGATCCAATTTCCAACAATTGCACCAGAGGAGGGATTCCTCCAGCAGCAGTAATGGCCCATTTGCTGTCATCCACTTGGTCTGTCAAGATGGCAAGCAAAGCAACCGCATATTCCTGGTGTTGTTCACTGGACAGTCCAAGCAATGCTATTAGCATCTGAATGCCCTCTCTCTCACCAAGAGCCCCCCATATTACAGCACCATCACAACACAATCTTGCTAGTGACAGAATAAAATGTTCCTGAACATCAGCAGAGGCCATGGTTATCAACCCAACGAGAACCTTTTTTGCATCTGAATGAATGATCCTACTGCAAAGGGATTCATTGCCATAGAGGCTGGCCAAAGCCTCAAGAACACGGTCCTGAACTAGTTTAGTGTCTCTGGCCTTCAGTAGCTTTATCAAAATTTCCTCAATCTGAACTGGATCAAACACTTTTTCTTCACTGCCCTCAAAAACCATCAAAGAGTATGCAAGAGCTCCAATGGTATCAGAAACTGGAGCAGCAAAGCTAGGGGCTTGGGAGAGTTCTCCAAGGTAGAGTATCAGAGAAGACATACCACCACAAATATTTGCTAATGCACGAACGGCATGCCTCTGCAGAGAATGACCAGAGTCTCCTTGCATGCACTCCTTAGAAGGAGCTACCACTGCTCCAATTAGGACTGGTAGACCACCTGCATCCACGACAGCTTTCTTAGCCATAGTTGATTTAGATGACAGGACCTCCAGAGCATCTGCAGCACTGGCACATACAGAAGTATCGTTATCCCGTCCTAGTAGTTGGAGAAGGGCCTTGACCGCTCCAGCATCTATCACCTTGGGAATACTATCACTGAATGCTGATATCAGCCGAGCCAAGAGGGAAGCAGCATTTGATTGTGAAGCTGTGTTATCAGACAAAAGAAGGCCAGTAATTATCTCTACTCCACCAGCTTCAAGTGTGGCCCTCCAGTATCCATCCTTGTCCCCACAAAGATTCCTCAATGCTCCAGTAACAAAGCCTTCAACTACACGGTCTTGCTTAATCTTAGGATTAAGCAGATCCCAGAGCGTCGGTACGACACCCTCAGTGACAAATATTTTCATGCCAATATGGTCATCTGAAAGCCCGCCAGAGGAGACCTCAAAGATAGCTTCAGCCGCTGCCTTTTTTGACTCAGAAGATTCAGACTTCAGGAGAGAAAGTAACGGCGGTATGCAACCCCCTAAAAGAACTTTAATGCGCAAGTCTTCTTCCTTGCAGAGAGCACTAAGGATGTTTGCAATATTCACCTTCGCGATTGGTGTCCCACTTCTGAGGACCGAGATGAACAGTGGCATGGCCTGAGAATGGGTGCCAATCAAAGCCCTAGTGTCCTTCTGCGTTTTGGAAACTGCTAGCAACTGTGCTGTTATCAGCTCTTTCTCTTGTGAGGACGAATTACTTGCATGAAGCTGCTCCAAGAAGAGAGCAACCCTGGCAACTGTGCTCTCGGGATCATCCATTCCATTTGATTCACTACATAAAAAGTCAAGTAATTGTAAATCATTATCAATTTTGATCCATCGAGTGAAAACAGCAAACTTGTAGATATATTATCAGGAAAAGGGGTAGCATAAATTATTATAAAATGGGCTTGTGTTGGATCATGGTACCATGATTGAGAAGATGACGAAGAAGGTGCGGCAGAAAGTTCACGCAGCAGAGGTGTACCAGACTTCGCCATGATCCTAGATATTGCCTTTCAAAGTTTCCTCTTTGGTCTCTACGGATCAGCACATTAATCTTTTCAATCAGCACAACTTTGGAACCAAAACAAATGAGCATGCCATCAATTGAAATAGACTAATTCTAAAACATATCACCAGAATTCGAAGGTTGCGACAATAGATCTACTCACAATTCATAAAACCGGATAAAAATTAGAAACAACATATAAAACATGAGTTCCGTCGGGAGAAGTTGAACCTTTCTTCAATTGATGACGAGATAATAAAAAGCAAACCCTTGCAAAGTAGTACCCGTCAAAGGCCACAACATGAACTCACTGATGCGAGAGCCGAAACCCACCTTTCTGACACAGATCCACCACGGAGGACGGAACCACGGAAATCTCACCACGGAGGACGGAACCAAATCAGATCCCCTCCTCCCTCTCAAAATGCGACCCAAATTAGAGCACTATACACACGAGATCTCCAAGAAGAGAAGGAATTGGGAGGCGGCGAGCGACGGATTGCGCCGTGAGTTGATGAAATCGCAAAAAAGGGCTCGGAAGCACTATGAACACAAGCAACTATCGCACCGAAGCTGCAGCAAGAGGGTAGGTAAGGGCTAATTCCCAGGAAATAGAAGCGAGCACGAAATTAAAACCCCAATCGACGACGAACGCGTGCCTTCAGAACTGGAATTTCGGAAGAGGAAGGCGAGGCGGTACGTTCGATGGGAAGCGACGATCGATGCGGTCCTCGACGCTACTACTGCGCTTGGGGGGTTACTTACGGCAGCCACTAATGAGGAAGGAAACGACGTCTCTTCGGATCAGCGGGCATCGATCCTTCCCTTCTCCCTCCCTCTCTCTCTCTCTCTCAATCTTGTTCCTCTTTCTCCCAGTGTTTGCCTGTGGTTTGGTTGGACTGTGGAGGAAGATAAAGGCGAAGAGACTGACACTAAGCAACTACTGCTGCCGCCGAAGGTTGGAGCATCAAAACTAATTGACCAACAACAGGACTCGCTGTTAGTTCCCCAAAAAAGAGAGTTTTATTTTCTTTTTAATTTAAATTAACATATATATATATATATATATATGTATATCATTATGGATCTTAATTATATATATATATATATATATATTCAAATATTAGGATTCTATAAGTCACTGTCATTAATATTTATTTTGAAAAAAATAAATTATTTCTAGTCATGATTATTATTATTTTATTTGAGTTAATATTATATAAAAATATGAAACAGTTGGTTGTGAATTTAATAGTATGAATATTCTAAACATATTTAAAAAATAAAAAATAAAAATGAGAATCGCTATCAATCATTTTCTTTAAATATACACTTGCCAAATTCATATCATGGAATTGCCTCCCTTAAATTTATACTTGCTAGGGAAGAAAACATAGATTCATGCTAATCATCCTCATAATATTGACAAAGGAACAAAAATCTCAATATTATTAGATTTTCTAATTGATTTTCTCGAAAGTGTTTGTATCACTATGGTATTATTTTGATGAAATATTTATTTATATATATTTCATTAAAAAAACTATGGGCAAATTCACTATGGATTCTTTTTTTATTATTATTTTCCCATTGAACACTCAATACTTTTTAATTTGAAGGGTTTTTTTCTTGGTCGAATTCAATGCATTAGAAAATGGGAGCAACGTACTAAATTAATAATGATAATAAAATAACAATAAGAAATAAATTTAATTTTTTTATAAATTATAAAAAATAGAAAATATTCTGAAATGCACAGCCCATGTCCTTATTTTTTTAAATAATATCTCTATAAATATTATAAATTAATATTTTTTGCTATAAAATTAGAAAAAGAATATTCTAAAAGTGATTAAAAAAATAGTCTATTTTGAATTGTATTAAGTATGTATAAAAATATTTAAAAAATAAATTTAAGAAGTCAAAACTTAAGTGCTATTGGAGTTGAGGATTCTTTGGCAAATCTTTTTCTTTTTTCGTTTAAAAGAAAGATAGCAATAAAAATAACATGAGGTCATCCATGTGAGAGAAATAAACTATATATCTAAATCATGGGTTCAAAAGATCAATAGATTAAAACATTAATTTGATTATCAAACATTGAGAAATTTAAAATCTCTTTTAATGACTTTTTACACTTATCAAACATTAATGTGGTTGTACTATAATTTTTTGGATATGATTAGCTAAAAATTATGCAAGTATTTGAAGTATTAATCTGTGATAATATTATGGATAGAGGGTGACTTTTACTAACCTATTAATGCTGAATTTGATGCTCAAATTCTTACAATCTATGATATCTCCTGCATTTCTGCTCTTCAATTACTAATATTTTCCTATTTCCAAAAGTTGACTTCTATTATTCCACACAACAATTAGTGTTATTGGTTGAAGCAATTCCAATACTTATATTTATTTAAAATAAAAATATAGAAAATTATAGTTGGGATTTCCTATCTTCTGTTTAGGGTAATATTTTTATGTTTCATATCTGTATTGACCAAATTTATCCCCTTCACCAAATAGATAGAGGTGCTAAATCTTAAATAATCAATTTATGTTAATAAATTGAACTTGACATAATAAATTTACACTCTTTTATATTTATTTCTTTAAATTTGAACTTGACATACATACATATATCAGTTGATATAAATTAGTTTATTAATCTTAAATAATCAATTTATGTTAATAACCTTTAGAAACTCATTTTTGTGATGTCGTTTAACTATAATTAGAATGATTAAATAAATATTTAAGATGAATATCAAGGATAATGTGATGTATTAAGGGTTTTGACATTTGGAGGAACATATATGCTATACTAAAATTCACAATGGCAAATATATTATTTTCAATATTTTCCAAGATGTATACCACATACATTTGTTTTTGATAAATCATGAGATGACCTACAAGTCATACCATCCCACAAATCAGAGTTAATTGTCAGAAATAATATTAGAAAAGAATAATAATATTTCTCAATAACATCACTAGGAAAAGGAATGACTCATTCAGCACTGAGTGTGATGAAATAGTGAAGAAACATCCATTTGTTATCAATGCTCAACGTTTATCTATTAATTAGATTGGACCACATCAGCATGTCCACATGGATGTCTGCTCCTTGCATCCACATCACCTCCATACTGTTTCGATCAAGACAAGATGGAGGAAATGTAAGCCTCAAATTGGTAGGGAATGTCATTAATATCGATATCGATAGAAGGAATAGTCGAGATTAAAGTTTAATCTCTTATCGTAAAAAAATTTTATCGATAAATGTCAATTGATGAACTCTATCGAGAATAATCAAAAGCCTCTAAACACAAGATTTATGGTAAATTATGTGAGACCAGAGACTATTCTATGAATTGGTTAGATTCACCACCAACAATTTTTAAAATATATGAGTGTAAAAAGATTTTGACCCTTTTTTTTTCATGTCAGCATAGCCTTAGTTATGTTTATGAGTTTCCCTTATTTATACACAAGTCCATATTATGGAGTGGAGTCCTAATAACTAGATCTTCGAGGAATTGTAAATAAAATTCAGCTAATATATATTATTATGTTTTCATTGCTATAAAAAAAAATATATTTTTTTAAGAGCAAACTTAATGTACATGTAGAATAGATTATAAAGTCAAGAAAATTCATCCAAATGTCTGTGATCATAATCTCTTGTTTAGTCTTATTTTGTGTAGGAATGCAAAAGAGGATGATAAAAGTTAATAAAAATAGAAACTAGTAAATAGATATCTTGTAAGCTTTTGAGGCATATCATAATTAAAGTTATTAATAATAGTTCATCTAGTCCCTCTTTATTCTTTTATTTTCTTTTCTCTCCTCTTCTCATGTGTGTTCTCTTCCTTATATGTCTCTTTCTTTCTCTTCCATAAATCACATCAATGTATTAAGGTTGTCTCATACATATTCATAAATAATATTCAAACATGACTTGATTCAATTGTGTTTGGCTTGATAAGGATTCAATTATAATATAATACATCATATATATAATTATCTGCAAGATTTTCTACTCCTAACTATTAGATCTTGGAGTAATTAATGATTTAGTTATCCTCTCTCTCTCTCTCTCTACATATAACCACATCTATAAGTATACTATGAAGAACAAAAACTTAGCTACATTAAGATGAAACAAACAAAGATTACATGAGATGTTGGTTGTGGGTGTAGTATTATCCTATTTTCCTAGTTTTTTTTGCTGCTTCTACAGCCACCTTAGTTGTTTGTTGATGACCCAACATTTGACTTCACTCTCAACTTATCTGATTTCTTTTTTGTCACTTGTTGGAGGAAGTAAGCGTTCTATACCACAGGTTTCTATCAAGAACATATAAAAATTTAGTAGTATATTATATCATAATAGTTATGGTTTGGTGATCCAAGCTTAAGCAAATATCTTAATTTTTTGAATAACATTGTTGGTATAAGCTAAGAAATGGATCTGATGCAGTGAACGAGAGATCAACTTGGTTGGTGTGAGGCTAAAGGAAGAAGCAGGTGGGTGATGATGGGAGTGTGACATGATGAGTTCATGTCTCCTTGACATGGGAAAGAGACCGAGGTGGATAGAAAGAACCTGACCAATCTGTAGCATCCAAGTCTTTATTGCTTTTGTCTGTTTGCCTGCCGCCATGCTGTTGTTGATCAGTGGGGACTTCTGCACCCCCAATCCATTCCTCTGCTTCTTTACATTTTGGACAGGTAAATGCTGTATAGCATACACTCAGATGTGTTCGCTTGCAGCTGCAATCAGATAATGAAAGCCATGAAGAACATAACAAGTTCAAACTAGTGATGTGATAATTTATCTAAATGAATTGTGGATAACGTCAAAGACAGAAAAAGGATCACAAAGCTTTGGTTCCTAGAAGGTGATTCATCTTCTTGTTGAAGAACCAAGATAAAACAAAGATCTCATTTTGCATCAGGAAGCCCAATGTGGTGGAGTACCAAAAGAAATGGGCAATGGCGAACCCTGAGGTCAGGCAATTCAGCCATGAGACAGATAATGAGCGGCTGTCAGCTGCAGATAACAAGATCAAAGCTATCACGATCGACTTGCGAATTTTGTTAGACTATGCTAACAACGATACACGGATCAATATAATCAACGAAACAGCTTCTTCGATCTATGTTTGATTGTTGCCTGACGAGGATCTTAGTGATGGATGTGGGTTAGGAGCAGAACTATTTGCTATCCCAGAATTGAACACAACATTTTGAGAGGAGCCTGGAGCAGGGTGGATTGCAGAGAGAGGTAACCGGGGACCAAATGCAAACATTTGCTGCCGTTGCACGAGTGGCATCTGATGATGGCCCGGGAGATTGTTGTCGTACGCAGCTTGTGGCATATTCACCTGCCCGACCAAGGGTGACACCACTGGCTGTCCGGAATTTGCATTTACAGCAGCTGGTGCTGTGGTTGTCGCTCCTGCCGATGATGGTATATTATTTGTGGTCGATCCAATACGGGTGGACATCATACGGACCCGTTCAGCCGAAAGCCTTTGTCTCATCCTCTCAGCCTGTTCACATTCCTTGAGCAGTAAGGTTTCCACTTCTGCAAACTGTTTCAGCTTCAGCTCCAACCTCTTCAGCTGCACAGAAATAATCCCAGGAGATGTGAGATCAAAACCAACCTTTGAACATTATAAAGGCACAAAACAGCATTGTAATTTAGCAGAAGAAACTAAGCTAACCACAGAAAAATCTAACTCCATGGAAATTCTTTTCACTCATCGAAAACTGCAGGTACAGATATGATCATTTTCATCAATAAACTTCCAGCTTAAGATTTGGCTGATGCATCGCAATAACAAAATGCAAGTTTAGAAGTTTCAATGCTCGAAGACCAACCTACCACAAGAATATTCATTTTTTTTAAAAATCATCATTCAGAGCATATGCTCCTAGGATTTATTTCTCTTTCAATTGGGTGATTTGGTTATTTACGAATTTGTTATCGTAAAATTTATTAATCATATTAGGTAATTTCTCATAGTTTAATTTCAATATTTACAATATCATAAAATTTTAATAATGATCAAATATTCTACATTATTATGTAAATTTGTAACCTTGTTAAAAATGATTTGTTGCATTTCCTTAATTTTTCATTTGATCACATGGAATTAATTGACCAATCTTACCATTGGGCACATTTTTTATAGGATTGTGGGACTGTCAATGCCAACACTATGGAGGATGTGAACCTCATCTGAAGAAATTGCTGCCCAGATTCTATCACATACACTATATCCAATGACTGCGAGGAAAATTGATTCATCTTTTCCTTGACATATACACAAGCTCGAAATCATCTTTCATGCAAACATTTTGGGGAACTGATCTATATTCATCATAGGCATACATATGGGATTATGGTATGTAAATAAGGACAAAGAAGACGAGGCTAAGACAAATCTGTTTGATTCCCAATTTATCTCTGAGTCAAATCCTATGGTTAACAAGCTATGCATAGTTAGGACTTAGAATGATCCGTTATTTAATGCGGCACGAGATCCACCATATCCATTGAAATTCATTTTAGAACAGATGGCGGAGGTCAGAATGTAACCAACCTCTCGTAAGTGTGGTTCCATATGAGGACAAAAATGCTAGATTTGATCACCTTAGGTTATTGATGATAACATTTCTTTTCTCTTTGATTCAGGTCTTTCAGAGATCCTGAATAATGATGGTGACATCAATAGTGACAAATGTGACTAGGATTCCTATGCTCTGGCAACCCAGAGAGGTAGAACACTGATAAAGGAGCAAAGATTTACTCATACCACTCAAGATAAAAATCATTGCTTAATATCCAATATAATTTATGAGAGGAAGGGAAAAACAAGATCAATTATGACTTTGGGATTATTTTAAGAAGAGAGAGAGTATGATCGAATCGTACCAGCATGGATTTTCTGAGCTAAAGTAGGACCCCAGCAACTAGTCTCAATTTCTAAATAAAAAAAATCCTATTGTCCAAAAGTGCAGCAAACTGGTAGGATTGCTGGTACTCGACAGCCAACATGGTCATTCGTACCCCCACAAAACCTTCCTTTCCCACCCTTACCAGGTAAACCACCATATCAGGCTTACACCGTATGTGCACACATCTGGTCAACGAATACACTTTCGGAATATTGTTCATCTGATAAACAAGTGGTGCAGTGTTTAATAATCTTCATATGACATGGGAGCAATATCATTTCTATAACAACACTGACCTTTAGTCACATGTATCTCCCAAGGAGGAACACCATTCATTTTGGCGTCAGTAGAAAGACAATATGGCATGTATTCTATGTGCATATTGTTAATATGTGATAATCGAAGTTTTAATCCCATTCTCATGTATGATGTATGACTGTCTTATATGTATGATAATTTTTATATGCGTACATTGTATAATTGCTAGTTTTGGTTTTCCGAAGGCTTCACTTTTGCTCTTTATAATATGATTAATAATATGCCATAAGTAAATACAAAAAGATTGGATGTTGAATATGCATGAAAAAGGAAAAAAGACTAGCCCACCGTTGTACCAACCCATGCTAGCGCATGATACAAATAGGTGATGGTGTCCATATTGGTCCAACAGTCAAATGATACTATTCTTGGACCGATATCTAAATCTATAATTCTAAACATCTGTTTGTAAATAACCTATAAAACATATAGGTAAAATAACCAATTAATTGCATTGAAAGCACATTTGGGCTTTCCAAACATATAGGTAAAATAACCAATTAATTGCAAGCACATTTGGGCTTTCCTTTTCAACCATTTACTCTAATTTATATAGTCAAATCTCCAAGCAAATTTAGATTTATCAAAACTGGCTAAACTCCAATTGTTTGTCTGAGAGAATTAGCAAGTGTAGTGTCCTATAAACCATATGAAAGCAGCATATGCTAAAATCTAACCTGGTGATTTATGATAGTAGCAGCCAACCTCTGGATTTCACGCTCCTCTTGATCTGCAAATAGTTTTGCTTTCACTGCAGCTGCGGATAGACCATACATGGCAGCATATTTCACAAGGTCAGGAGCAGGAGAAGTAGCACCAATTTTAGCATGTCGCACTTGACCATCGGTTCCATCTGACAACAAAATCAGAAGTGAAAAATTTTCACGATTGTGAGCTAGAACAGAAATGGCATCAGATGTATACCTTTCTGATGACCCAAGTTTGCATGTGGTCTATGAATACCAACTTCAGTATGCGAGCCATCAGATCTGATCCATTCAACATAGTCTCAATTAAGGTTATTGGGTGTCAAACTCATTTGAGTGTCAATTTGCACATAAATCAATACAAAAAAACTAAAATGACAAACCTAGATTGGGACAGGGAAAAATCCTGAGCATGTATAAAAGCAATCCTCAAACGTATATAACTGCTTTTAACATGCTTGACAGCACTAAGATATAGATAAAGCAAGTAACATACTGTGATAAATCCTGAGCAAATTGGCATTAATAAAACATGTATCAATCCTATTAATGACAGAAATTTTTAGCACAAACCTGCAATCCTCTCTAGTCAAGACAGATAGTGCTGCACTTGCACAGGCTGCTGCAACTCTTGGTCCAATTGCAGAGGTTAAAAAGGCAACCTGTAAAATTTCACAATGGTTAGACAAAATAATATACTTGAACCTTACAAGTGGTAGATATTTCCACAAGCAGCAATTCAACAATTAGATGTAACAAGTTCTGAAGATTCTTAAAGCAAAACATTTGCCATTTGCTAATTTGTTTTACCCTGATAATATGGTCGTTTTAGTTGTAAAATTACAAGTATTTTCTACTAGGGTTATGACATGGATTAAAGTCTCAATCTGGTACTAGTACCAACCGACAGCCAGACCGACGGGCCAACATATAACACTCATTATGTGTCACTAATTGGTATCACCCAAACCAAAGACAAGGAGAGAAAAAGAAAGACAAAAGAGGAGGAGGAGAAAGAGGAGGTGGGTGGGACAAGATATGGCCGGGAGGTGGCAGGTTCCATAGTTGTCAGGTCTTCTATCATAAAATTTAATTTCCTAGATCTAGGACTCATAGAACCAACAATAAGCATATATTCTCTGAGGTTCCTAGTTCGCATATATTTGTAGTTTGCAAGCTTTGGCTGTTAACAAAATCATATCGAAGTATCATGTATTCACCAAGGTTGTGTAATCATAGCAGACCAGAAATTAAAGCAGCCAGTTTGTTGATACACTTTTTATATTTGAAGAAAATCAAGATAAAGAAAGAATATCACCATAAACATACACAACCAACAAGTCATCTGCCTGGAGCTGAATTCATGCGCTACATTCATTAATATTCTTTCATAATGATAAAGCACAAGGATGCACATAGGCACAACAACTCACCAAGGACATAACTGGATTAGCAGAATTTGCAAAAGGAAGCTGGTTAGTGGTACTGAAATCTCCATTGCTTAATCCTAAGATACACCACCGGTAAAAGAAAATTTTAACCAAAGGAATAATTACATGATCTAAAAATAATACCTTCCAACAGGCTCCAAATGGATTCTATTAAAATTACCTTCAACATTACCATTAGAATTTGAATTTGGAAGCCCAGGATCATGTCTGATCGAGGAATCAGATATGGTAGGCATATGTGGAAGTTCAACATTTTCCAATAGACCATCTTCTGTTGGAAGGCGAAGGAAATGGCAAATACATTGTGCCTTTGACTTGGTGCCTACATATTCTGCAATTTCATTCCAGCTGTCATTATATTTTTCTAAAGCCTCAAGTAACAGCAATGTTTCCTGATCTGTCCAGCTATCCCAGTCGATATCTGAATTATCCTTTTTCGAATCCATTCTTGTGAAGTCTAGGCTTGAATGACCAGTGACAAATTTTGCATCATGAAAGCAGTCTGCACAAAGCATGATATCCACCTGTACGAACAATTATGGTCAACAAACAAAGCTTACTATAATAATATAAGCATTCAAGAGTATAAAAATTTACCATTATATTTAATGCTGCAGAGCATTTCTCTATGTTTATTCGAAAAATCTAGCAGCTAAGTTACCAGTAAAATACCCTCCTGGATCAATCATAACAACTTGAAATACATAGCTCTAACCACTTAGCTAATGGATTAATATTGATTGAGCACATAAATTCAAAAGTTAGGGAAAAAAGAATAGGGCATCGAATGCTTTGCCCCTTTCTCCACAGATTGGAGAGGCAAAATTGAGATAGTTACATAATACAAGAAATCCAAATTCCTCAAATCAAACTATTAAGAAAATTGTACTTCTTCTCAATTATCATTTTCAATTTCTTAATAAGAAGGAATAGCAACTGATATAAGAAAAATGGGGTGGGCTGTAAAGATCCAAACAAAATTTTTAACATATAGACAATAAACTGTATTAAGTATGCTATGGATAAATGACATGTAAAGCTCGTCTAGAGTATAGACGATCATATAACTGTAATATTGACCAGTAATAAGCCCCCTATCAGAAACACAAGATTAGCTGTGGGCAAGATAATCAAGTGCCTCAATACTGAAACTTCACCGGAGACCTCTCATGACAACAAATGAAAATTTTCAGGACAACACTCCAAGCCTCCAGATTATTTTACATTAGCTCATAATCAGGCCAAAAGAGTTATAATGATAATGACAACAAAGAATTATGGTGATGCATTATTATTATGATCGAGCAATTTTTGACCCAAAACAATAATAAGATTCAGTGACAGTCACACTATTGAGAAAACTAAAATAACAATCATATAACACCATACTCCAGTGTCCTATGACATTATCCAGCATGTACACGAATATAGTACAACAGACCTCCTGTGTAATATAAAGTAAAACATACCTCCTTCTGTGATTGATAGTGCAAACTGGTCAGGGGGCAAGAGCAGAAGTTGCAGGAGTGTTCAGCAAACCGTTCCCTAATTCTACCATCCAAATCCACAATACCAGCATCAGAATCTGTTGATGCAGAACGAGAAAGGAAAGCAACATCCTCTAGCCTTAGGCTACATTTTGGTCTGTCAAACAGCATCAAACTGTCTATTGATCTCAATGGTGATGTCTGAAGCTGTAGCTCCCCACTTGCTTCCTCCCTAACAAGTGACCCAGCCATCCTCAGCCCACGATGCACTGAAGAAGCTGCAAGATAATTAATAATTCCCCAATGGTCCAAAAACCTCACGATCCGACTAAGATCATAAAGTTCATTGTTCGGAACCAATGCTTGGCAATCAGCAAAAGATAGCCTCTTTCCCGGATTTTCCAGGTACTTGGAAATTATCTTGTTTCGAAGGCCTATGTACCTCTCTGGGGTGTGATCGCCGGACGTTCCGGTAACAAAGTGCGGCACCACTTGCCTCTCCAACCGGTTCACAGTGCTGGCTGAAAACCAGTCTAAGAACTCAAAAAAGGGAACTTTTTTAGCATAGATTCAACGGTCGGGAGAGTGAAACGAGAAGAAGGGCAAAAGAACAAGTACAGCTACTACCGACCGGAGTGCACTGGAACGAGGAGGAGCTGCTCCTTGCCGAACCGCTTCACTACCCCCTTCCCTTCCATGAGAGGCGGAGGGGTGCAGACATAAGACGAAGAATTATCAAGGTCCGGCTGCTGCTGCAGCGAAGGGTTATCGGGGAGCACCACCGAGAGGACCTGCAGCTGGCCGTGAGAGATGTTCTCCAAACAAGGCGGAGCCAACGAGCGGGCAGCGTTGGAGCGCTCGGCAGCGACGAGGGCGAGGACGGAAGAGTGGGGGCGATTTACGGAGCGGCGGACGGCGGAAGGGAAGTCGGAGACCCGGTGGCCACCGCCGGAAAGTACCTCGGACTCACGGAGGTCGAGGACGGGGTCAGCGGCGGCCAGGATTGCGGGGGAATCACGGCCGTCATCCTCCACCTCCTCCGCGGCAGCGGCCGCGTCCTCGTCGTCGTCATCCTCATCGTCCCGCAGATTCTGCCGCCTGGGGTTGGCGTCGCACTTCCGCTTCCGCTTCCGCCATTTGAGCCGCGAATCTGCCGGGATTTGATCTCGGCGTCAAAAGGAACCGAACGAATGGGGGATTTGGTGAAGAACAAAAAGAAGAAGGGGAAACCACGATGAGAAAAGATAGAGATTGAGAACGAGAGTCGTAGGGTTTACCTGAGGATGGGAGAGAAGGGGAAGCGGGCGACATGGGCGTGAGCTCGTGGAGGGCTCGGGACGCGAGCTTGTTGGCACAGAGCGGAGTCGAAAAGGGGCGAGGGGAGTAAGACGACCGGGAGTCAGCGTATCCTCCTCACCCATGGAAAGCTACTCGTGTTGTATGTACTATTTGCATGCATGCCCCTATACCATTTCAAATTTATTTATTTCCTCAAAAATGTAAAATCATGTTGAAATATGATGTAATATGCAAAAGTATAAAAAACATGTTTAGATATAGCTACAATAAAAGGTAAAATAAAAAAAAACATTAATATTATATCCTTAAAGTCAAAGATATCAAATGGTTTGATGCATAGATAAGATAATTTGAAAACAAGTTACAAAGTCAATTCAACCCCATCCACTTATTCATGAAGACCTTAGTGGTCCCAAATAATTAATGGAAGTAACTATTTATACAAAGTCAATTATATGTGAAGGTACTAAAATGTTAAAATAATAAGTCTGGTAATCCTTTGGTTAAATAGTATATATATATATATATATATATATAGTGTTGAATTTTGAATTTTGATGATTAAATTAATTAATGAAGTTATGATCTAATCAATGTTTGAGTGACGTAGAACTAACTTCGATCATGGAAAGACAAATCAATTAAAGCAGGAGAATCAAACGTTGAGCTAAAGTGGAACATGTCAAACGATTAGACATTGGGCCAAAGGATTGGTCGACATGCTAGAAGGACTTCGTGCCATGAGTTCGAGCATCGGGCCAAAAGGATTGGACATTGCACCAAAAATATCGGATGTTGCGGGAGGTCAATATGCCGATGAATTAGGTAATACGTCGAAAGAGAGGACGATGCGTCGAAGAATCGGACGATGCGCCGAATGAACCAATGACATGTTGGAGAACATAGGATTCATACTTGTAATTATGTGTCTAGATCGAAGTAGTTTAGATCTTAATTGAGTTAGTTTTGGGTGTAACCATACTAACTCAATTAAGGGCCTATTGTGTCTGATCTCGGTTGAGTTGGACCTATTAGGAGGTCCATTCAGTGACCCATAGTTAGGCGATGGAACCACCTATGTGTCACAACCTTAGCTGGAGTTGCCTAAGGTGTGAGGCACCCTTGCGGCCAAGACGCGAACTTAGCTTGCGTTGCCTAAGTCGTGCTTCGCCCTTGCGATATTGTTCCGCAAAGATCAGCCCACTTGCAATCTCTCGCAGGTCCCGAAGGACCTGTAAAAGAGAAAGTTGATTAGTTCGAAGAACGAGCGACGGACAAGTCCCGATGTCTCGTGAAAAGGGGAAGCTTTACAAGCAATTCAGCGAGCACCTTGCATGCATAAGAGAAAATAGGGAGAGGGGGAAAACAAGGACTTTAGAGGGTTGAACGAATAGCTGCAAGTCCACAAACAGCTGCTCACTGGGTGCCGGGCGCAACAACAAGTTCTCATCAAGGTAACGTGCGAACTTGCGAAAGATTGTTCAACGCCCGATACTATACCGAAGCCCCATCCAGCCCTGTGCCACTCGGGTGGTTCCAAGGGGCTAAGATGGTTGATGTTTTGTGAGCGAAAGCGGATTGCAGAAAACAGCCTGTGTCACACGAAAATGGAGCTGTTTTGGGGCTGTTTTGGGGCTGTTTTGCTCGGTTCGATGAGCAGTCTTAAAACAGCCCGTGGCACACGAAAATGGAGCTGTTTTGCTCGGTTCGATGAGCGGTCTCACTTTGTAATGCTGCAACTTGTTCGAACTTATATTTTTACAAGCAAAATGACTCAAAACCAAGACAAAACATGCACGATCTCCCATATGTCAAGCGATGGTATTGCCTAGCACAAGCGGTGGTATCGTCAGTACCCTGGAAACTCGAGATAAGATCTTTTTTGTCTTCATTTCTGAAGTCATTTGGGGTTTATAAATACCCTAGTTATTCTTACTTGGGTAAGCAAGAAAAAGAGTAGAAATGGGAAAAAAATACTTGAGATAAAAGTGTGTAAACTCTATTAAAAAGTTGAGTTCCCTCCTCCTTGAACTTGGAGATTGTTCTAAGGGAGGTGTGTGAGGGTTACCTTGTAAAATAGGAGTATAAAGATTCTCTCCTGAACATGTGAAAAGAAAAAAGAGTTGTAATGAGGGTATTTGGTCTTCACCCATTGAAAGAATATCATTAGTGAACGCTTGTGGTCTCGATAGAAGAGGAATCGGGAGTGAACGTAGGTTGACATAATCAAACCACTATAAAATTAGTTTACATTTACTTTCTACTCTTCGTTGCTATTGCTTTGTGATTTAATTATTTATTACACTTACTCGAAGTCAAGTACACTTTCGATATTGATTTTCATCAAATAAAATTTTCAAACAAAAGCTTTTACGAAAGCACTAATTCACTCTCCCTTAGTGTTGATACGATCCTAATAGTTGGTATCAAAGCCAAGTTTCTCTTATTTAGTTTCACACTCAAGAGAAATTAAATAGCCTTTTTCAGTAATCAAGAGGGTTATTCTATCACTCATCCTCCTATCTTCAATGGGATAGACTACATGTATTAGAAAATATGAATAAGAGTTTTCTTGCTTTCTATAGATTTCAATTTATGGAATGTCGTTGAATTTGGTTTTCAAAAACCTTCTAAACCTATAAATGAATGGAATGATTTTAAGAAAAAATCGTTTTCATTAAATGCTAAAGTTATGAATACTTTGTTTTGTGCTTTGGAAAAAATAAGTTTAATTGTATTTCGACTTGTGAAACTACACATTATATTTGGCACACACTTAAAATTACACATAAAGGCACGAGTATAGTTAAAGAATCTAAGATCAATCTTTTGATGCATAGTTTTGAATTATTTCGAATAAAGCCAAGCGAAACCATTAGTGATAATTATTTCGAATAAAGCCAAGCGAAACCATTGGTGATATGTGCACCTGTTTTACGGATGTTGTCAATAGTTTAAAAGCTCTTGGTAAATGTTTTACGAATCTAGAAGTTGTTAATAAAATTTTACGATCTCTTCCAAAAAAAAATGGGATCTAAAGTAATTGTTATTCAAGAAGTAACAAATCATTAAATATGATTCTTGCCAATAAGGGTCGTGTTTGTAGAAAGGAAGGAATCAGTTTAAATATGATTCTTGCCAATAAGGGTCATGTTTATAAAAAGGAAGGAATCGGCTTTATTGAGTCCAACCACATTTGTTAAAGGACCCACATTATATGTTTTCCTTAAAAATAAATATAATTTTTATGGTAGATGTGGATATTTTGCTTATAAATATTTATTTAAATAGTATGGCTTACATAAATTAGTTTGGGTTCATAAATGAACCATAAATAATTTTATACCAAAAGATAAGATAAATAGATCTACCACGAGGAATCCAAAATCAAATGAGTACCTAAAGCAAACCCACCTTTCTTATAGAAATGTCTACAATCAAAAGCTATAAGCAAAAATGATATCTTGATAATGGATACTCAAGGCATATGATTGAAGATCCAACACACTTCACAAAACTTACTAGCCGAAACAACAATAATGAAGGAAAGATCATTAGAATTAGAATTATTGGTAATAAATCTTTTGATTGAAGATGGTTTATGGTTATACTATTGATCTTGATGATTTTTATGATGAAACTTATTTTTTTAGTTTAAATGATGATGCATGGATTTAACATAAAAGACAAGGACATGTTTGTGTGAAGTCAATCACATAAATTAAAACTACTAAAAGATGAACACATTTTTGTTGAAAATTTTTCTCTCTAAAGTCTATTGAGTTTTTCAATAAGAGATTAATTAATCTATTTATGTTATTTTTTTTTATGAATCTGTTGAACTATGAAAGTGATTTTGATGATTTGAATTTGAATGAGTTTTATCTAAATCATGAGCTTGATTTCTCAATATTTATAACTTGAGATTTATTCTATATAAATCAAGATCTTTTATTCACCTATGTTTCTTTTTGCTATTTACTAAAGAGATTTTTTTTTATTTCTCAAAATTCATGACTTAAGATTTCCTTTGAAGATCATTTACTATTCGATCTCCTAATATTTCTTTTTGTTATTTACTAAAAATAAGATTTATTAAAATGAATTATGTTTTTTGGTATTCATGACTTGATCTTTCATGATATTTGATATTAATATCTTCCATGTCATGATTTTCATTTGACTCCCTTGTATTCATGAATTATTGGAACATTGATGTAAAAGATTTTGCACCATTGTATCATTCTCTTCTTTTTGACGATGACAAAAGGGGAGAGAAAAAATTGCTAGTTTGAACATCTAAAAAAAAAGTAAAAATTGCTAGCTTAAGAGAAGTAAAATTGCTAACTTGCACATCTCAAAAACTTGTTAGCTTGCATGTTCTAAAATGAAGTAAAACTTGCTAACTTACTAGCTTATATGTTTCAAAAATATGCTAATTGCCCTTTTCTCTTTTTTGTTGATGACAAAGGAGGAGAAGTAATGTAATGATATGAAAATATTAATCTTTTGGTATCATATATGTTATACCCAAAGTGATGATGATTTGAAATTATGTTTATAATGATAATGTATGCAATGATATGATGTAAGTAATGATTACTTTGATATGATGTGTTATATATGATCACTATGATTCATGAGTAAAATCATTTTGAATTGAATTCTAAAGTTATCATTTTCTGAATTTAAGTTTATTTTCATATGACATATGGATAGGGGGAGTTTAATTAAAACTCCTTCATCAATTGGATATGAGGAGATTATTGAATCTCAAATTTTGATGAAATTATGATTTAACCAATGTTTGAGTGACATAGGACTAACTTCGATAATAGAAAGATAAATCAATTGAAGAAGGAGACTCAGACGTTGGACTAAAGTAGAACATATCAAAAAATTGGATGTCAGGTCGGAGGACTGGTCGATGCGCCGGAAGGACTTCGTGCCATGAGTTCGGACATCGAGCAAGAAAGACAAGACATTATAGGAGGTCAACATGCTGATGGACTAGGTAATACACTGAAGGAGAAGACGATGTGTCAAAGAATCAGACGAAACGTCAGATAAACCAATAATATGTCGAACAACATAGGATTCATGCTTGTAATCGTGTATGTCTAGATCGAAGTAGTTTAGGTCTTAATTAAGTTAGTTTAGGGTATAAACATGCTAACTCAATTATGAGCTCATTAGGCCTGATCTGGGGCTACGTTGGGCCTATTAGGAGGCTCATTCAGTAACCTATAGTTAGATCCGATGGTGGTACCGCTAATTTCAAACGATGATACTGCTCATACTAGTGATAGTACTGTCAATACATGGTCTCCCATGTGTTAGGTGGTGGTACCACCCAGACTAGGTGGTGGTACCACCAATTGATAGTACTACAGGTCGTGGTACTGCCTAGCACAGACGATGGTACTGTCAGTACCTCGAAAATCTAAGATGAGACCTTTTCTGGCTCTATTTCTGAAGATATTTAGAGTCTATAAATACCCCAGTTATTCTTGCTTAGATAAGCAAGAAAAAGAGTAGAAAGGGAGAAAGAATACTTGAGATAAGAGTGTGTAAACTCTATTAAAAAGTTGAGTTCCCTCCTTGAGCTTTGAGGTTATTCTAAGAGAGGTGTGTGAGGGATTCATTATAAAAGACAGGTATAAAAGTTTTCTCCTGAGTCTATGAAAAGGAGAAAGAGTAATAACAAGGGTAGTTGATTTTTGCTCATTAAAAAGATATCATTAGTGAATGCGGTGGCCTTGACGGAAGAGGAATCGATAATAGACATAGGTCGGAACAATCGAACTACTATAAAATCAGTTTGTATTTACTTTCTACTCTTCAATGCTATTGTTTTGTGATTTAATTGCTTATTACACGTATTTTAAGTCAAGCACACTTTCATTTTCCTTGAACAAAAATTTCAAACTAAGGTTTTTACGAAAGCACTAATTATATATATATATATATATGTATATATTTATATGTATATGTATATATGTATCCTTCAAGCAATTCAAACAGTGTCACATGAAGATTAGAGCGGGGCCCCAAACATCATATATATGTGTGTGTGCCGCGCGAACGTAAATTTTTAAATTTTTAATTTTTTTAGAAACGCTCGTTATTTTTAAAATTCTCAATCAATACCCATTTTAATCTAATATCTAAAATATTAGTTTTTAAAAAATAGATCGGCTCAATTATAATATTTTTATATTGTATTATGATGTTTTTAATAATATTAAAAAAATATTAAATCATTATGTTCATAGAATTTTTACAGTGCATTACTATGTTTGTAATAATACTATCAAAACACTATAATAGGGTGAATTTTATATTTAATAATAATATAAAATATTATAACATAATATAAAAATACTGTAATATAGAATTTTCGTTCATTGTAATAGTTCACATTTTAAAAAGAAAGAAAAAAAGAGATAAATGAAGGAAATTGGGGGAACTCGAATGTAAGCTTTGCATGATTGATGGAAATGAAGACTGACGTGATGTTACTTCGTCATTCTTTTATCCTTCTGCTTGAAGTGGTGAGTACAAAGATTGGCCGCGATAGAAAGATGACATGACTGATAAAACATATTTTGATTGCCTTCTCGACATGGCAAAATTATTTCTTTAATACACAAGTAGTAAGATTCATATCTTAGCGAAGTCTTGTGCATCGAATCGTTATGATAATGTCCATAATAAATTACTTTGCAATATGGAGGAACAAGATTTTGAGGCATGAAATCTACTCTCATTTAGAGATATAATTGACTCTAAATTTTGTTTTGATGGTAATCTTATTTACTATACTTTTTATTTTATAAAAAAATCATGAAAATTTTATTATCTTTCAAATTTTTAGATTATTGGATAGTATTTCTCATTTTCAAAGTGCACAAAAAGAGCTCATATTTCTTTGAGATGACAAAAATGTTTTCACTTATTATTGATAACTTTAATTTTTTAAGTCTTTCAACTGATAAGGAATTCATTAACGATTGACACGTTATCGTCACGTACGATTATACGTCATTCGCTTATAGAAAATCATAACAAAGAATATAATTTTTTTTTATCTATTAATAAGAAAAAAAATATAAATACTCTATTCTTTTATGATAAAAATAGTAATCCTAAACCTCAATTTTCTCCCTCAAGGATATAAAAATATATTATAAATAAGAAAAAAAATAACTTCTTGAGGAGAACTACTTTAACTCATATTTGAGAAGTTTAATTTATTAACTTGAACGTCGAGAGGGTTAGATTGAAAAACCCTACCTAGTGATGGGAGCATAATACTTTCATTTTGGGAGCGCATTAATTCTACCTTAGATTCACTTTTAAACTATGTTGAAACCATTATAGATTCATCTCAAAACATGATATATTCACATCAAATATACCATGGACATTTCTACATAGACCATGTCCAAAACATCAATTACTTTTTCCTTTAACACCAACCAAACTCATTTAAATAGAACTATCAAACCAACTTAGTATTAAAACGTATTGCTTATAGTATTTTTGAATATAATTAGTGCTTTTGGTTTAAACAAATCAATTTATTTTTTAAATTGGATTATAGTGTTTTCTTGTGATTGAACTTTACTCATCGTAATCATATTAAAAAACATTTTACTCATCATAATCATATTAAAAAAACTATATATAACTCAGTCTTAGTTAATTCAAAAGTTCACAAAAATCAATTATTAATTTTATTATATTTATTAAAATTATCATAAAATTTTAGAGTTCTTAAATATTTTTTAATGAAAATTTACAATATTTTGACATATTTCAAAAAATGATAAGTTTTTATTTTTTTATGTAATCATAAATTTAAGCCTATAATTTTTAAAATATTTTAGATTGCTTACTTCATTTATTAAAAAAATAATAACAGAAAAATCATATTTAGAATGCTTTTGAATGTACTTACATTATTTTTGTCACTGTATTGAGATAATATAACTCTAATAAAAGACGCTGTAACTAATTTTCAATTATTTGAAGTTTTCACTAACAATATATATTAACTTTACTATAGGTTTAAAGGTGTTATAAAATTATTAATATGAAAATTTAATGATTTTGGATGAAAATTAAAATAGTCTCGACATTTTTCTCTTTTTCTTAAATTAAGAATGTCTTGAAAATTAAGAATTCTATTTTCCCCACTTATTCTTAAATTTAGGTCTAAATATTAAAATATATATTATAATATATAGAGTCACTCTAATGAATGAATAATAATAATAATAAGTGAGTTATTATTCAATTATAGTATTTATGATTCAGTAATAAAAAGTATTATATTAACTTTACATTTTTTTCACTTGTCTCGATACTCGAGCCCGACCCGACCCGAACCGTTGACCGAACCCGGTCTGGTTCATAGCTTTCCCGAGTCGGACCGAGTTCTCTGCTACTTGGCTGCCTGGTATACGTGGAGACGCAGAAATAGAATACGAGCGTGAAAGAGAGGGGGAAGGGAAGCCAAGCCAAATCGAGCGGCGACTGGAATCGTCCTCACGGGAACAAAAGGATGGAGGGAAAAGGAGAGGCGAAAAGTAACAGAAGGGAGCCCATCAAGAGGCGGCACGGCTCCACTGCCTTCTTCGTGGTGCTGGATTGCCTCTTCCTCCTCATCTTCTTCTGCTTCCTCTGCTACTTCCTCCTCAAGATCTGGCCCGGATCAAAGCCCTAACCCCAACGAATGGACCCGCATTTTGTTGATCCTGAAACCAATCTATTCTATTCTATTCTATTCATTCTAACGTCGGTAATCTCATTTTATCCCCGATGTTTTTGTTTCAAGTATTAAATTCGTAGCACGGCAATCATCTTACGATCTGTTCCAGAAAAAAATTGCTTTTAATTTCCCCTTTATTATTTGTTGGTTTGAAGCCGTTGTTGCTTTGAAATCTGGCTGCCAGTTTATACTATATGATTTTTATCGCAGAAGATTGCTTGGATGCATTGTTCATATTGCTGCTAATTTCTGTGGGACTGTGGCTGTTTGGTTCACCAACTGTTTATGTGAAATAATTCTTCATCCATCTTTGCCATGATATGAAAATGAGTGAAAGGAATTATATGAAGATTTATGTTTTTCGTATTTGCTCATCTTCATGTTAAACTTGACTTAATCCCTCATGCAAATCTTCTTGAATCAAGAGAAAGGTTACGTGACTTTTGATCTAGTGTGAGGGAGATATAAGCTTCCGTACCATATGACATCATTGGGGAACTTAAGCATGTAGTTCTTGATTCGGGATAATCTGCTGTGTCATTTTTGAAACTTATGCATCACAATTGGATCTCATTGTAAGATCTTATCTTGACTATGTAGTAGGGTGCTAGGGTTAATTTTATTGAGGTTAGCTTTCTATTGTTTTCTACAAGGAAAAGAAAGGACAATGCTAGGGTACATAGAGTTGAAATTTCATACTGTCATTCCTGATGAATGTGGTCTTAAGATCAAGTTATTTCTCCTTCAAAAGTGAGGACCAAAGGATGACGGCACTTTACTGCAATTGATATTACCACTTAGGGTGGGTGCTCCTACTACAAGAGGAGTACATGCACCAAAAAGCCCCAACTACACCCTCTTAGTTGGGCAAGGCTGTGAGTCTTGGACATGACCACATACCCACGCCTAGGTTTTCCTCCTCTCAGGCATTCATGTCTTCTCCTGCTTGGTAAATCTTGAGTGCCTCCTAAATGGCAGTCAAATCCTGCTTAATGGCAAGTTTGCAGCAGTTGAACTGAGAGGCCTGGCGTCATGAATTAGACCTTTGGAATGGGAAGAGTAGTCCAAGGAGAAACTCAGATGATTGTTCTCTTTTGAGTGATAAACTTCACTGTATGGAAAAAGTTCCCTGAGAACATGAACTTTCTCTTCTGAAGTTAAGAAAGGGACCTGAGTTGTTGACCAAATCAACCAAAGCTAAGGAGCAGTCTTTGGTGCTGGGAAGATGCTCTGAAGTAGGGACACTGGGCCACTATCATGTTCTAAGTTCCAACACATCTGGCAGTAAGTTGAATGTTAAAGAACTTTACAGCTGCTAAAGATGAAATGGAGTGCTTGAATCCATTTGTAGGACTGCTTACCCAGAGGAATACGGACATTGGTTGATGCCTTTAGAATAAAAATATGAATGAAGTTGCATCAAAGCACTTGTTTTATGCTGTAAAAGCAGCATGATTTGATCATGTAACTTATGACCAGAGAATTAGGATCTTAATACCAAATTCTAATGCTTTGTTTTCTGGCTCAACAGAGAAGTGCAAGAAAAGAAACGATGACAAAGAATAATACTACTGTCTGTCCATTAATTTTTGGCTCATCCATCTGCAATTGCTAAAAAAGAATAACTTTTTTCTTTGTTTTGTTGGTTGTTAAAGTGTAGAAGATCAAGAATTCAGATGCTGGAGTAACAATCTGCAGGTCTTATCATTTAAATCATGGATTGCCGGAACTGCGCGACTCCACATTCGTCTTAAAAAATAAGACATTATATGTGGATGACGCAAAATAGAATGCCATTTCATGCGGCTTCGCGTATCAGTGCTCAATCCAAATTATCCCGAGCAAGGTTGATTCACGTTACAGGACTCGAAAGTTCATTAGGTTTAGGGTTTACCGTCTCCGTCGTCGCTCGACCATTCGCAGAGACCGAGGCGCCGGCGGTCGAAGCACCGGAGGTGAAGAGTTGAAGGCAGCTGTTCCTGCCGTCATTGCAGTAGAGGAGGTCTTAATCTGGGCCGTCCCGCTCGTCGGCGACGAGAGGAGCCAAACTGTCCACTTCAAGTTCCTCCGCGCCCGGGACTTCAAGGTGAAGGAAGCCATGACCATGCTTAAGAACGCTCTGCTCTGGAGGAAGGAGTTCGGCGTCGGAGGCCTAGTTCTCGGGGTCCCCGAGCTCAGCGACGACGTCGCTCTTGGCCGTCGTCGCCCCCTGAGCGGCGACCTTCTCCTCTCCGGCCTCCGCCGCGGACTCGGCGGCCAGCGACTCTCCCAAAGCTGGCTTCTTTGTTGTTTTCTGCGCCTCAGGGACAGGATCGGTCGGCGGAACCCGTTCGTCGATTCTTTCTCCGTCGCCGCCGGCTCCTTTTCGGCGGCGTCCCCTTCTGGTGTGTCGGGTTTGGCATCCGAGGCCATGGTCTTGGATTGGGTGCAGCAGGTGAGAGAGACAGGCCCAGCCCATCCTCTCGTAATCCCACGTTAAGCACGAGGGTCGCACGTGTCCTTCCCCGACCCCTAATTCCTTCAAACGGTTCTCGGCTTTCCCGCTCCCGGTTCTCTCGACCTCCACTCCCCGCCGGAGTCGCCGCCGCTCCTCCGGGGTGTGCCACCACGCTGGAGGACATAGCAAACCCGATGAGCGCCGGAGCTCCGCTGGGTTCCGCCTTCCCGCGTCGGCATCAAACCTAAGAGAAAGCCCGCACAGGTCTTGATCCTCTCTACCTTTCTCACTTTCTATTTTCTTCTCCAATGATATTCTTCTCTTTTTCTAGTTCTTGTTCTTTGATTTGGTGTAGACGATATATATGAAGACACTCGGGAGTTCCCACAACAAGGTAAGATTTTTCATGTGCCTTAGGTTTTTTGATCTTTTCTCATCAAAACAGATGCAAGAGATGCCAAAGAAGTACAATTTGGGAGCTAACAGTCAAAATCCCGTATTTATGGAACTTAGGTACTTGTTTGATTTTATTATTTTTATCAGTAAAATGATTAGGAAATTCCGTGATAGAGGTAAATAGAAAACAGGTCTTGAATTCCATTTTCTTATGAGAGCGTCGCTTGGTTTCCTTTGTGCTCAACTGCTCATTACATTCATCTTGTATAAACTGAACTTCTTGCGAAGCTATTTTGACCGCCATATCAAGTCTAGCATCTTATTTAATTTTTTCATCATAAACTTGATTTGTGATCTACTTGTTAGTATAACAAATTGATATATATGCTTTTAATTTTCCTTATGTTCTGTACTGATGGCCATCAAGTGATTATTTGTTCAACCCGTTCCTATAGCTTGAGCTAACAAGCTTCATTTAACATTAAAAAAATACATGTTTGTTGACACAAGAATCACTATTATCATGATTCAAGTCATGGTATCACATCAAGATCTACTTCAGGGGCAATAGCACAGGAACCGGCTGTATAGATGATGGTGACCTTCACAAACTTCTCCACTTTCTTTTTATAACTTGGCTGTCTAATCCATCAAGAGAATTGACTTTACATGGGTTAATCGAATTAGCCTACTTGATTTGGCTCAATGCTGTCTGATTCAAATTTAAATATAAACCCAATTATCGTTTAGTACAATTCACCATATCCCATTTAATAAAATGGGTACGGTAGCATCTAAATGAGACCCCTTATAGTATTTAGTGGACATTTTCCCAGGGTTTGTTTGAATACCTTGGTAAGTTATGTGTGGCCACCCTTGTGCAAGCCTTGAGACCAACTCCTAACTCCTAATTACAATGAACCAAGTCAGATGAACTTGGTAACTGATACTAGTACAGCTATAGTGTTAGTTCCAAAACTGATCACAAGGGCAACCTATTGAATCAGCAGGATATGCCTCCTGGAGAAATTAGTTTCCATCTATGCAAACATGTATCTTGACTTAAGACCAAACAGTAAGACGTATTGTCCATTTAGATTACTGTAGTAAGTATGTCACTTGTACTTTTTGTTTCATGCTGTACACAACATGTCATGGATAGTAGACGGCAGATACACAATTAAGAGTTGCACCTTGAAACATGATCAAGTATCCATCAAATCTTGGAAAAGTTGATGAATTTTAAGCTTGAAATTGTCTTCTATGATGCATTTTCTGTTCAATTCAGCCCTTAAAAATTAGTAGTAAATTAGTTGCCATGCATTTTCACCAGTGTAATTTTGCTGTCCTGACAAAAGGTTTTCTAAGGAGGACAGTTATCTTCCCGCTGGAGCAGAAATCCTTGTTGCAGCTTCTGTCGTTGTATTTATTATATGGCTTTACGCTTTGTTACATTGATCTTTCCAAATGCCACTTGATTCTCCTTTGATCTAGAAAATATCGATCACTTGAGAAAAAAGAGGGTTATATTTCAAAACTCTATGTTGCAGCTTCCAACTTGTTGTGGATGTGGCAAGAAAATATGATGTGTTGCCATTTGCATATATTGGAATGGTTTTATTATTTTTTACTTGTTTCCATAAGGCATTTGTCTACAAGAGTTAACCACTCTTTTTTTGTTTTTGTTGTAATAATAGTTCCAAAATAAAAAAGAAGTCAGAAGAGCTGTTTGACAATAGAACCCCAGAAACAACTTCCTTAGTCAGACAATAAATTAAAACCTAAAAGAAGTGCAGGAAATGAGGCAATTTAGAGAGTTTTTGTATATTGAAGTAGGTGCATATGTTTCTGGCAGAAATAATATAGCAAAGTGAGGCATTATCTGCTGTTTGTTGTATAGGACAAATTGGTATTCCAAAGATATAGTCAAGCAGACCATATTATCTACATGCTATCATATAGCAGAAGACTAAAAGAAGGCCATGCCTCATACAAGTCCCCTTTAATTCTAGGCACTATCCTCAAGTCTACAAGAGAGCATAGTTTTATTGTCATGACTTGAGTTTAATAACCATGTCTGCTAAGAGCCCCAAAAAATATTTAAAGTCATTCTTTACAGTGGATAGTGGCTAAGATACTTGTCCACTGATCTCATCCAAGGTATTACAAATCCAAACTATAGTTTTGTATTTTTCTTTATATATATAGGGCTATCACAGATGCATCACTTCATGCATTGTAATAGCCATCCACTTCAAGTTGCATCACTCCATGCTTGTGTGTGTTGTTGCCCTTCTAGAAGCTGAGCCACCTCCTCCACACACCCACACCCCCTGTTCTTAATAGCCATCCATTCAACAAAGCCTTGGAAAAGGACTTACAGAGACAAAAGAAAGCAAGTCTCACAGGCAAAACCATTGGCAGTTGCATCAGGTGATGTCATTTGACTACCTTTCACCTACTGCCACCACCCTTTGCATTTCCTTTGTTCAACTTTTGGTCTATCCACATGTGTGTGGAAATATAATCTGCCCAAGTTGGTAGGAGGTAGGAGATAGGGCTGGACACTGTGCAATTTGCTCCTTTTAAATTTTGGGCAATGATAGAGCATACAAAGCTTTATGTTCCAACCCATGTGTTGCATGGTCGAGGGGAATGAGCTTTTTATTACACTTTAAAGATCATTTTATGGTGCAGATTGTCTCTTGGAAAGTAATCCTCTTTGGGCACTAAAGACACCTTAAAGATCATCATTTCTTTTCTGGTTGAGACAGTTTACCTTGAAAGGTTTGCCTACTCAAAAAGTCTTTTTGGCACACATAATATGCACTCTTATCCTGTGTCGAACTTATCCCTTTTGAACTATGGATTTGAAATATTTGTTTGATCATTGACCAAACGCCATTCAGAATTATGTCTTACCAAGCATGAAGAACGTTTATCCTGTGGGACTCATTGCTATACTGCAGCTTATATTCCTTTTTGTCTTCAATTTTTTTTTGGCTTCTGTACATGATATGTAAATTTGGATCTATTGATCTGCATACCAGTCAATGTCATTTATCGGCTGTTAATTAATTTTTTTTTAATTTAGCTAATCACCATGAAAACCTTGTGAAGTTATTCCACTTATATATGCTACACACAAAGCTTCAAACTATTGCATTCAAGATTGTTTATCCATCAATCCTCCAAGTAATTAATTGTCTTTGTTGTCGTAGAATATTAGTCCTAGCAATATATGAGCATCCAGCATGTGTGTACTGAATAAAAATCTATTTCTTGATCTACAAATTTTGAGGTAATAAAATTTTGTCTGAACTTTTCATAGGATCTCATTGCCAAAGATAAAAACTAACCCCATCTCACTAATTAAGGATGGATTAGCACCATAATTGTGGGTTTGACCATTATTATCTTCTCAACAGAGAACGCATGACAAATCCCTCTTCCTTCACTAATTGCTGCTTTGGTTAGCTACCCATAACACTTGAAACTTCACATGTTACCCTTCACGCCTGTGTGCGGCCGAAGGCTTTCACATCATATGCTACAACAGTACCAGGAAACCTATCTCACAACCACCCTTCCTACCTTTGCCTCACTCAGCCCTTGTCACCATTAATCTTCATTTTTTATTGCCAGTAAAGTACTTAAGAATCTGAACATTATGACCGCTCACAGCTACATCTGCGTTATAATGGGATGATTACCAATCACTACATGAGCCTTTCCTTGTTTAAGATCACAGTTTCGGATACAAGCTTCGCTAATCTATGGCTTGCCCGTCTTCCAATCGTCTCAAGTATCTGAAGACATATGGATTCGGGATGGGTTGGCCACTGCAACCCTCACAGCTTTGGAACCCGAGATGGCAGCACAGGCATATGCCTCCGGTGTAGCTGCTCGTGGATGGTGTTGCTGCTGCGGTGGACGTTGTTGGAGACTCCGAAGGAGGAGACTGTTTCGGGGAGCGATGAGGCAGCAGGCTCATGGAGAGATCGAGGTCGAGGCAGCGGTCGCGGTCGCGGTCGCGGTCCTCGTCATGGCTCGCGTCGCTGCCCATGCGGCCGTCGTCGGCGGAGTCTGAGACGGCCGTGTCTCGTGGCACGGTGATAGGAATGAAGACGCCTTGCCGCTGTGGAGCGGCGATGGTTGCGGCGCCGGTGGTCGGCCGGTGGGTCTGAGGGTCGATGCCTCGGCTGAGCAGCTTTCGTTTGATGTGGGTGTTCCAGTAGTTCTTGATCTCGTTGTCCGTCCTCCCGGGCAATCGCCCAGCTATCAGAGACCACCTGCAAACCCATACCAGTCGTGAATCTTCCTGCTTCTTCCCTGTCAGAGAAGAAGAATAGAAAGCGACAGGCATACTTGTTCCCGAGCAATCCATGGAGTTTGATGATGAGCGCATCTTCCTCCTCCGTAAAATTGCCGCGCTTGAGATCAGGTCGGAGATAGTTTATCCACCTGAGCCGGCAGCTCTTGCCACATCTGAGCAAACCTGACAGCACCAGCAGAGACCACAACCAAAGAAAATTAACATCCCTTCTCCCTTTTTCTCCAAGAAGAAAATGTTCAGAAGAAAACCTGCAGCGCTGGGGAGCGATCTCCAGCAGCCTTCACCATGGGCTTTGATGTACGCGATCAGCTTCTGGTCCTCTTCCTTGGTCCATGCTCCCTTGTTGGTGTGAGCCTTCTCACAGCACGGGGACCTCCCCATATCGGATGCACGCAACCGGTGCTCGTAACAGTGATAGTGGCATGCTTACGCTTCCTTCCCAACACCAAATGGGGCAAGTCAAAATCAAAGTCAAAGAGAGAGAGAGAGAGAGAGAAAGAGGTGGATGGATGGATGGATGGATATATACAACAAAGGGAAGGGAAGTTGCGAGCGCCCATTGACTCGATCCCTTCTATTTGTCCCATTTGACCGAGTGCGCCAGGGACCGAGAACCGTCCATCCCGCGATCATTTTTAATCTCATCCGTCCTTTATTTAGAACAAAAATAAACATTAAAAATTGATTTGGCCAGACGAATGAACGGCCGAGATTAAAAGAGGAAGTGGGATGGACGGTGTGAAGGCCAGTCGGGTCTCCTCCCACGTTAAATCTCCCCCGACACGCAGATGTATGCATGGGTTGTTCTACGGATCTCTCGATCTCGACGCCACCACCTTTCGAGGGTCCTCTGAAGCCTGACTTTTGCGCATGCGAGTGTGTGCTCGTTCGTCGGCGTAAGTGAAAGTGTGGAAGAATCCTTGTGTTCGGTGGCCAACCCTTCTCTCGTGGTGTTGAGCACCATACTTTCCATTGTCGGACAAGTACTTTCTTTGCATGGCTCTTTATTCCCAGTGGATTTATGTGGAGCATAATATATCTTGACATGAGAAGAAGTAATTTAGTTAGAGAACGTCTCTTTCTGGAATAAGGGAGAGAAGACTTTTCGTCTAAAAATTTACTTGCACACCTCTCCTTGTCTTGTCTCTTAATTCTTTGTTTATAGTTGATTTAAGGAGCATGAAATTATCTCGGGAAGTGATTTAGTCAACGATGATTTCGTTGACAACGGATGAACAATCATGGAGTTTATTTTAGATTATTTAAAATGCATCATCCACCCTTCGGATGGTTCCAAATTTCTTATCTTTTGAAAGATTAAGACTGTGAGCAACACGAGATATACGTTTTGGATTTGAGTAGCTTATAACTACAATTTTCATGACTCCTATATTTTGCTATATTAAGATAACCTTTATCTTTCGTTGTCAACGAGTGTGACCTCATTGATTGTTATTAAATTATTCTATAGTGAATGGTCTTTTTTTTAATATATATGTCATGATATGATATGGCTAAGCTGATGGAGAACCATCTAATTTTATAAAGAATTTTAGAAAAAAAATTATTTTAGGCAAAAAAATTAAAGAATTTTAGAAAAAAAATTATTTTAGGCCAAAAAAAATTAACAAAGGGTGGTCAATTTGTTGATATAAAAGTTTTATGTTACAATTAAAAAGTCCTTTGATGTTTCTAGGAACTCTTTTATTTTTATATTTAAGTATAAATATTTACAATTTAAGTATTTCGAAAGTCACAATTTTGATTTTTAAAGGATATATTAATTTATGAATGGATCAATATAAATAGTAGAGTTTATGAATGGATCAATAACTTCATATTTGAATAAAAAAAAAGACTTACATCTTCTCTTTTCCGGTCTCTTACACCCCTCTTTTGCTATCTTGTTCTCTACCTTTCTTTCTACTATTTTGTTCTTTATAATATGTTATATATCAACTTGTATAAGAGACTATTAAGAAACCTAATCTTGTACTCTATATTATATTTCAACTAACAGCAAAAACTTCGATCAACATTGAAGGATCCTTGCACCTCCAACATCAACCTCTTGTACGTGAAGTTGGACTTTGGAGCAATTATCTCAATAGAATTGGTGGACCTTATATCTCTTTGTGTTGGGTAAGTTTTTAAAACTTTACTAATATTTTTTATTAAAAAAAAATATTTAGATCATCGTTTTTATCGCTTTTCTGCTTGTTTTCTCTTCTTTTCTCTATTTATTACTCTCTTTCTCCTTTTTAGTTATAATTATAGTATCACTAAAATTTGAACTTCAAAATAAAAATAAAATAAAAAGTGAGAAAAAAATTGAGTACCATTTGAAATATTATATTTTTATCTTATGCATTGTAACAATTAATAATCTCATTACCAAAAGGTAATTTGTTCATGATACAAAGATCTACTAGGTGTGATAAAAACTAAACTAATTGTGTTGAATTTCTAAACCAATAAAGTGAGATAGGTACCCTTAAGATCAAGCTAGTAGATCTTGATACAATGTTGAATATATAACCAAATGACATAGGTTCTAAGAGCTCTTCAGCATCTAAGGAAATGACCCATAAATAAGGAGGTTGATAAGTCAATTACCCAAAATGTTCATTCTCCTTCATAGTTTTAAATCGAAGAATTTTACCTACTTTGTGAAACTCCAGTTTCAACAAATCCTTGATTCATCTATAAGGCACCTGTTTCCTAATGGCCAAGCTTTTGACTTTAATGATAAATTTCTAGAATCTATTAAAAATTTACAAACCCGAGTAATGGGTCAGCAAATTTGATTTGTTGACAAATTTAGGGAAATAGCTAGAAGAGTTAAAGTGGATGTATTATACTCATAGGTTTAACCTAAATATATTTGTTAATTGGTTAGATAAGATAAAAGACTATTTTGAGTGATATAAAATGATTAATATTAAATAAAACTAATATGGTCGATTAGGAAATATTATCAATATGTTCAATATAGTCTCGAATGCCATCAAGAGACACCCATCACTTAATTGGAAGTTATAAAATAAAAGCTTAAGGAAAAATATTTATCAACCTACTTTTAAACTTAACTGATTGGATAATTGTTAAACCTTAAATAGTTGAATTCGAGTATGGTAAAGTATTTGGCCTAATGAGAAAATTTTACTTATGTGTGAAAGAGAAGATGACTAAACTATTATTGTCCAAAGAATTATTAATAGGTTAGGTTTAACATCCAACAAAAGTCTTCCTTAGTTTCCCTAATACTACAGAGGAAGCATTTCGATGAGCCTTTGAGATTGAGAAGCACATCAAATTTTATTCAATTCATCAAACATCTTCTAACCCAACTATGGATCGTCCAACTTGTTCAACTATTAATTCTCAAATTAGTTTGTCTTCAATCCAATATCATTATTGTCATAATAGAGATGATATCTTACTATTCTTAATATACCCTTACCTTAAAACAGGAGCTACAGAATTAAATGGATGAAATAGATTAAGTAATTGAACTCAAAGCCTAGGTGATAAAAACGAATTAGAAATTAAAAATGCCCATGTTAATATTGTCTGTCTTATTCTCTCCATTACTAATGATTCTAATGAATGGAAGATGAGAAGCATCTTCCATATATTTATCTAAAGTGGGGAAGGAACTTGGAAATTAATTATTGATATGAGTAGCATTATCAACATAGTCTCAAAATATGCTATCAAGATATCAAATTAAAGTAAAGTTACATCCGACCCATTCAAAGTGACAGGTTTATTGAATTGAATCTCGGATTTTAATAATGAAGTCAATTATCATTTGTTTATCTAATCTATATATTGAGATAAGTGTGCATGATTAACTACGATGGTAGTAAGACATGCAGCATGTGTTGAGCCGGGGTCAAGACTAAGATCACGTTGGGGGTTTGAGAGTTCGTCGGAAGTCCGGACGGTCATCGAAGGTTCTGCGGGAACAATCCGAGAAGTCCAAGAACTTGCCAAAGAAGCTCGTCGGAACTCGCCAAGAGGATCGTCGCAAGTCCAAGAGTTTGTCGGGAGTCCGCCGGAGCATCGCCGAGGGTTCGTCGAATATTCGCCGGAAGCTCGCCGGAAGAAGCGATTGACACACCGGAACACGATTTACAGTATTAATGTCTTTATTATTATCATAGTTAGCATGAAGATTAAATTAGGATTGAGAGGTGATCTCATTAACTTAATCTAAGGTCAATTGAGCCCTTAACAGGCCCAAACTGGGCCGAATGGATCAACCCATTCGGACCCAGAATTCTTGGCCGGTAGTGGCACCGCTCAGGAGACTCGGTCTCCCAGGAGTTCTGGGTGGTTGAACCGCCCCTGTTAGACTATGGTACCGCCGGTAGTTATTACTACTAGCGGTGGTATCGCCTGAGCTCGGTCTCCGAGCGAAGCCAAGCGGTAGTACCGCCTAGATTGAGCGGTAGTACCACTCAATGACAATTGATAGGTGGTAGTTCCGCCTAGTTATGGCGGTGGTACTGCCAGGACCCCGGAAATCCGGGAGATGACACTTTTGAGCTCCAAATTCAAACTGATTGGGGCCTATATAAACCCTACCCTTTCCTTGCATGAAAGGGCACCGAAAGCTTACTTTTATTCTGAGTATTTAAGAGCTTAAAAGTGTTATAAAAAGCTAGAAGTTCTTCTCCCTCTTTCTTTCTAAGTGTTGATCATTCAAGAGAGGAGTGAAAATCTGTAAGGGTTGTCTCTTAAGCCCGTTAAAAGGAGAAAAGTTGTAAAAGGGTGGTTGGCCTTCGCCTATTAAAGGAAGGCCTCTAGTGGATGTCGGTGACCTCGTCGGAGGAGGAAGCCAAAAGTGGATGTAGGTCAAGATTGACCAAACCACTTTAAATCTCGGTTTGCATTTACATTCTGCTCTTTATCTTAACTGTAAACTGACTCTGTTGCTTTACGTCGACTATACTTTTGTTTGCTCTCAAGTTAAAGATCTTTCCGAAATGGTTTTCTTATGAAGTCTTTTTGAACCGACGAAAGTTTTTCATTGCACTATTTCACTCCCCTGTCCCTCTTAGTGCTCTTGATCCTAACAATTGGTATCAGAGTGGGTTCACCCTCAGTTGGATTAAAACCCAAGAGAGATGGCATATGCCGAAAACCAAGAGGGTCACTCTATTACACGTCCGCCCATGTTCAATGGGACGGATTACACCTATTGGAAGACCCGAATGAGGATC
>LVTN01000091.1:295362-320096 GCA_001649415.1 Musa itinerans | reverse complement strand
CATCACAATAAAAGCTATTATTTGTAGGAGTAGAAAAAGAACAACGAGAAAGTAATTTATTTTGGATAGAGGAGGGATGACCGAGACGACGATGCCACACATCGATTGAAGCTACCACTGAGGAGTAAACAGTGGGCTGTTTGAGTTGTGGAACGGACGGTCATTCATAAACATTGTCCTTACTCTGACCTTGGACCAAGGATGCCCCCGTGTTCAAATCCTTGACAAGAAAAGAGTTAGGAAAGAATTCAATATAGGTATTATTTTGTTTGCAAAATTGAGAAATGAAAATAAGATTTCGTTTAATGTGAGGTGCACACAAAACATCATCGAGTGTAAAAGTTGTGGTAGGTGAATTAAGCATTGTGGAACCAGTATGAGTAATAGGAAGTCCTTTACCGTCACCGATAATGATGTCGTCATGTCCACTGTAGTTGTTGTGGATCGACAAGTTCTATAGATTAGAGGTAATATGGTGGGATGCACCAGAGTCCACAATCCAATTAGGATCAGTAGTATTTAGAAAGCATAATTTATGAGTATGTAATTTTAGTCCAGTAATATGTCATGAAACCAAGTCACTGAATTACGATTCTTTATGGTCTTAATTAAACAATTAGCATTCTAGCACTAATTGGTACAGACGTTTAACAAGTGAGAGGTAGGATGAGAAGGAGTAACAAGATGTTGGAAAAAACTATTATAGTGGAATATTTTATTTTCTCTTTGTCTATCAAAATAATTTTCTTACTAAAATCTTAACTTATTACTAAAAATAAATATTAACCATAGTAACAAAACAATGAATCAATTACAAAGTGAGTCTGTTGATAGTCTTGTTATACTGATTGCTCCTCCTTGTGGATTTTTGATTGGCTTGAGCCGTAATGGATGGTCCTGGCAATTTGTCCTCACACTTGAGATATATCTCAAAGTCAGTCAGCTTATCGTAGAGTTCTTCAAACGACATTGGTGAATCACGTGCCCGTATTGTTGCTGCGAGTTCCTTATCGAAGCAGAGAGAGAGAGAGAGAGAGAGAGAGAGAGGGAGGGTCTGGGAGAGAGACTCTCCCTCGCACTCTCTCTCGGGAACGGTGAAATGCTTTCACAATTTCTTCCCGATCTTTGCCCCCATTGCAGGACACGTCTTTGGTCGGACATCCCCAGATTCCTCTCCTGTGATGGCCTTTTGGTGGGTTGATCCGTAGCTTGTTGATGCCGAGTGGAGCGATCGATCCCTACCTTCGATTCCCTAAGGTTGAGTTTTCTTCCTGCTTTGGCCCTCCTCGTTACTCTTGAGATGGTTTCCTTGCTTTGGGTGAGGGGTTTTGGTGCGTTTCCTGTAGTTTCTGTTCGACTGCTTGGAGAAAAGATTGGGTTTTTCTGCATGCTTGATAGGGTTTCTTTGTAAGAATGTGGTGATTGGGATCTTATGAGTTACGAAGATGTTGTAATGCGGTTGTGCTATAGAGCGATGATGATTTGGTTTGCATTTGGTGATGATCATGCGAGGGGCCTTGTTTTAGGTTGAGAATCGAGATAATGTGCTAGAATTTGGGATTTATGAAAGATTTCCCTTTCGTTTGTCTTTCAGACTTGAATCTAAAACGTTTTCTTTTTCTTTTCCATTTCTGTAAGAACATTTCCTTTTTCCTGTGGGGAGGCAAATGCAAGGGTTACTCCAACCATTTTGTGGTCTGTAATGGCATGTTTCTGTAGATGTTTTGCTTGTTGTTTCTATTTCTATATAGATGGGTTTATTTAAATGTTATCATGCATATATAGAGTATATAGCTCCGTTGATACTAAATATTGGGGTTTGGTTGGTTCTCTTTGTGTAATTTTTCTTGTCGAATCTGTAATTCTCAGGAAAAGTGAAAGAAATCTTTCCCTGGTGATGTCGATTAGATGAAGTATTTTGGATTGGTGATTAAGGTAACTTAATCACAAAAGTATAGGTTTTTCAATGACATATACAATCATCTCTATTGTGGACAAGTATTGTCAATGACAATGCCAGCATCAAATGTGAATATATCACTTGTATCCAAGGAGGAACAGATGTTGGGATTGCATTTTGGCAAAGAAATCATGAGTTTGGCGGGTGATGAGTTTGAGGATTCCATTCCGGAAAATCAGATATTTGCTGAGATTTTCTTGGAGTTTGACGAGAATGGTGTCAGCAAAACCAATGATGCATTCGATACTGGGGATTTTAGACTAAGTGAGGATTCCCTGAGTAAAGTGCTTGTTGAAAATGGCATCTCAGCGAGTTTATCTCTTGAAGAAGAGTCAATTGAAAATGCTTTAAAGCATGAAAAGATGAATCTTGGGCATGGACAAGAATGTCCGAAGAGCAGTTTCTCGTATTGGGCTAAATCAGATGTTCATAAAATAAATTTGAAGCAGATGAATCTTTCATTTAGCCAGCATTTAAGCTTCAAGGATAGTGCTCAAAGATGTAATAGTGTTTGTCAAATAAAACCATGCCACATTGTTGAATCTTTCAATCAGAGTATCAAATCTAGCTACTATGTGTTTGATTCTGTGGATGTTTTCTGTGACCTCAGTGATGAAAGACAAAGTACACAGAAGCATAATGGAAATACAAATGCTAATTTAAACAGCTCTCCTGGTCCTCAAGAAGATCATGCTCCTACAAAGTTGATGCCTGTCACACCTGTCACTACCAAAGAGCTGCCTCTGCCACTGACATACATGAACATAAAAAAGACATTGTTGAATACCCCGAATTCGAAGACAGTCGATGTTGGAGGAAACAGGGCCTTGCCCACAGATCTGTCCACCTGTCTTCGTTCACATGCCCATCACCTCTTGATGGATGCTGGTTGGAAGATTTGTATTCATTCAAGGAAAGATGGACGCAAATTTGATTTAATTTATTATCCACCAGCAGAAGGAGCTCAACTATATTCACTTAGTAGAGCTTGGATATCATGTGGTGTCGAGTTATCTGCAAATACTTCAAATATAAGAGAGGAAGAAAGTGGAAAAGTATGGACTGATATCAATGCATTTTCTGGAGAATTAGCAGATGTCCTGGACTTCATCAAAAAGGAAATTCGGCACCCTGAAAACTCACTGTCTCTTCTGCAGCGTTGGGTTCTTCTTGATCCATTCGTGGCTGTTGTGTGCATCGCTAAAAAGATTGGTGCCCTGCGAAAGGGAAATGCAATAAAAGCAGTAAATAGTATGACAACTGTTCTCGAAGGAACTGAAAGTTTGGGCTTACGGAGGAGTGATGTCAGTGGGGTTCAGCATAATTCATGTTCACTATGCAGTTCAGAGCAGAGTCTTCTTTCAGATATTGTGTCTGATGGCAAGAGTTCTGCGCTAGGTTGTTCTGCTCCTGATTTAAGAGACAAGCGTAACGGTCACAGGGTACACCAAGAACATTTATTTAAGGAAAGTGCAGAAAGTAGAAGCATTAGAAGCCTGGATGGACAAAAATGGAAAGGATGTCATGATGCTAGGGATTTGCTTGGCAGGGATTCCAAAGCATCATGTATGTTGCATAAATTAAACCTATCATCTGGCATTCCCAAAGTGATCCAGAAAGATTCGTGCTTATCTAGTTTACTAAGACTCCCGACAGAAGCTGCAAGCCAGAAAAATGAGAAACTGTTCTTGAATAAATTCCTTAGTGCTGATAGTCCTAACAAACAGACAGTAGTTCATCCTAAAGAGAAGAGATCACATCAAGATACAGAAGGCCTCTCTAAGAAGGCACAACTTGGTCGTGTGGACACACAGGATTTTAATGCACAGGAAATCACTGAACAGCACAGATCGAGTTGCTCTAAAGGAGGTCATAGAGTTGAAAGTTCCATTGAATATCGAGTTGCACATGAGAATGAAATAATAGAAGAACGAAAGAGAACCTCTGGTAGCTATGGTAACTTATCCACAGCAAATCAGTCATCTCAACATCAAATGGACGAGCAACGTAACGTATTGCTTTATCCTTCGGGGGGAACTTTGGTTTTTACAATGGATGATAACCAGAGGGAACCACTATTAGCTCACTTGGTTACCACTAATGCCATTGGCAGCACAAATATCCATCAACAAGTGCAACCTTTGGTATATCAAACAAACCTAGTGACAGGAGTTTTTGTTGTTGGCACTAACAATAATACGTTATATAATGTGGGCTTTCCGGTCTATCAGGGAGTTCTAAATCCAGTGAACCAAGATGGCCTTGGGGCGACTAAAGAGCTGGCAACGAGGAGCACTGAAAATGAGATAGTTCACCATAAAAGGAAAAAACAGAGAATTTCCAGAGCTTCAAAGTGTGAAACTAAGCAAACATCTGAGACTCCCTTAGTCACAAAGGCACAAAATAAAAAGAATATATCAAAGACCAAAGAAGCCAAAATGGGTGGCCAAACTGCTATAGCAAATCCACCCAGTCAAAACTACAGAGAGGTTATCGGATTTGATGGAGATGAGATATCAGAGTCCAATTCAGGCTGCTTAAAAGAGTCATGTCTTGAAAAGAAGAGTTGCAATGTTTCAGAAATTGGAAAGAAGTATGCATCTCCAACAGTCGAAACTAGTTCTAGGATGATACATAAGAATACTGCAAAACTGGGAGTGAGAGCAAGGAAGAGGTATAACAAGGAGGAGAGGGGTTGGCCTATAATGGATTTGGGGGATGGAGGAGATACATTGTTGAAACTAAATCAAAACGATGTGCTTGAGCTTAGGTTGTCTGAAGGAGATAGCTATCACCTTAGAATGAACTCACAGAAATCTACCTGTTGCAGATCCTCCCACCCTAGGAACTCATCTGAAAAGAAAAATGTACAGGAGCAGCTTCTTGATTTTACAGAATCGAATAGTATGTTGTATAACATTAGCATTTCCCAAGAGCCCCATCGTGAAAGCTGCTTACATACTTCTGTGATTCTGCCTGATGGCAAGCTTCCATTTTCTGGGAACAACCTCGAAGTTAGCAAAGTAAAGAGGCCAGAAATCTTTAAGGAAAATAAGCAGAAGCAGCAGACTAAGGGTCATGCCAATGACGATGATCTTTTGATTGCTACTACTGTCAAACAAAAAGGATGCAGGTCTGCTAGTAGAGATATCATTTCAAAAGTGGAGTCATTGGATGCATCTGAAAAGCTGAGAAGTCAAAATGGAGATCACAAATTATTTCAGAACAATGCAGAAAAAGGTGGAAAGATAAGCAATGTCAAGCGGTCTGTAGGACGAAGAACAGTGTTGTGTAGGTTGATTGAAATGGGGGTCATATCTGTGCGTAATATATTCCAGTATTGTGAACTAAAGGATAGCACGGTGGTAAAGGATGGACGGGTCACTAAGAATGGAATTCTTTGTAGGTGCTGCAAGAAGATCTTTTCAATATCCGAGTTTAAGCTTCATGCAGGTGACACGCTCCAAAAACCCTGTTTGAATCTTTTCCTTCACTCTGGTAAGTCATACATTCTCTGTCAACTTCAAGCTTGGTCTCTCGAGTACAAAACAAGGAAAGATGCTATTCCTGTGATGGATGACGAGGAGACTGAACAAAATGATGACACCTGTGGACACTGTGGCGATGGCGGTGAATTAATATGCTGTGATAACTGTCCCTCTTCTTATCATCAAGCATGCTTACTTTCAAAGGTTTGTCCTACACTAGTCCTTTTTTTTTTTTGCATATTTACTGTTTTATCTGGTATATGTATCTGTTCTGCATATAAATGCTTTTTGATACAAAGGTCAAAATATTATCATGCAACGAGTAAAACCATTAGAAAAAGATAAATAAGGAACTCTCTCGTCTATTCCACAAGCCCAAAACACCAAGAGATTCTATTTACTATATCTAAGTCTTTTGAAATAGAGAGCCTTGACAATAAATTTTGTGTGACCATTATTGCTGGAGAAATTCTTAGCTGTACCATTTCTATAAGTGGCAATCCTTCCAAAATACTAATTCTCCCACAACATGGAATGATATAGAGGTCATTCTTCATGACTATCTCATTACATATGTTATTAATATTACTTAATACTTTCTTATCAAGTGACATGATTCTTCAACTTCCGATATCATTTGGATTACTGTGGAGAAACTTTGTACGAAACTTATTAGATCAGTATCTTATATTCACTCTCCGAGGTCGAGTTTTTTTTCACCGGAGAGAATGATGGAGAACTATTTAGCTTTACAAAGAATTTCAAAAAATTTATTTTAGATAAAAAAATCAATAAAAAGTTATCAATTAGTTGGTCTAGAAATTTTAATAGTCATATTTAAGATTAAAAAGTCTCTGATATTAAGTACACTTATTTACTATTTAAGTTTTTTAGAAGTCACTTAAAAAATACTAATTTTTTAAAAAATTATTCTTAAAAATTATTATCTTTATTAATTGCACCAAAGCTCCTAAACCCTTATTATTCAACTTGTCAATCGATCTAATACTTTAGATTTAGATGAAAACAAAGACTTATATCTTCTTTCTTTTAGTTTTTGGGCTATGATGCTCTTTTTTCTCTCTCTACTCTTTCTCTTCTCTCAATTTTGCTCTACATCACAAGCCTTACTTGAAATTGAAATCAAAATCATAATGTGGAATGATAATTATACGGAAGTCTCGAGTACTTAACTTTCTATCTTATCTCGAGTACAAACCCTATTAAAAGAAATACTCAAATTTGATTTAGAGACCCAAATAATCAAGAAAAATTAATCTATTTACAAATTATTTACCAAGAAAAGAACTTGACCTGTTTTTTTCTAGTCATTGATTCACTAAAAATCATAAGGATATGAGGCAAAACTAACATAAGACTAAAATCAAGGGAAAAAAAAATACAGAAAGCATAATTTATGAGTATGTAATTTTAGTCCAGTAATATGTCATGAAACCAAGTCACTGAATTACGATTCTTTATGGTCTTAATTAAACAATTAGCATTCTAGCACTAATTGGTACAGACGTTTAACAAGTGAGAGGTAGGATGAGAAGGAGTAACAAGATGTTGGAAAAAACTATTATAGTGGAATATTTTATTTTCTCTTTGTCTATCAAAATAATTTTCTTACTAAAATCTTAACTTATTACTAAAAATAAATATTAACCAAAGTAACAGAACAATGAATCAATTACAAAGTGAGACATCGAGTTTTTATATAAAAAAATTTAAATAATGTGATCATAGTTCACTTCAAATCTTCACTATTACCAATAATGATAATAAATTTATAATAATTTTTTTAAAAAATAATTAGAGAATCATAATAACAATAATAATAACGTAACATTATTATCATAAAGATTTAGGTCTCATCAAACGAGTATATCAGAAAAATATCTCAGATAAAATAAATCGTAAATTGACACTGTTAAAATTATAAAAAATTTATAAAAAAATTTTATATAAAATTTGGACCAACAAATTTTAGTCAGATTTAAGATCAACAAAAGTTCAAAATCCTAACGGTGTCGCTCTCCTTTCTTTGTTCTTTTTCTTGCACCGTCACTGTTTTCACAGTTCATTCGCACGCCTCTCAATGCGCACGTCTCTACTCTCTCTCTCTCTCTCTCTTTAATAAATTAGATTGAAACTCAATTTCCTGGCGTAACCATAGTTTGTGGTCCGGATTTGATACTGGACTGGATGCTCCTGGGATGTTGATCATTGCTGGTGGACATCGAAGAGAGCCATCGACATAGCCTAGAAGATCATAGCCAAATAGAAGATTAGAAAATTGAGCACGCCATGATGCGTAGTTGCCACCTTTGGATAACTTGAAGGGGATGAGGGTTGCTGCATTTATGGAGATAAGACCTGTATATAGGAAAGTATTATGGTTCCCTGTGGGAATAGTAATTGGAGCAGTAGAGGTAGATGATGAAGACATATGAAAGATATGGACTACTATGTGGGAGCAAGTAGAAATATGTAGCGATGACAAGGATAAAAAAAAAGGAAAGAGTGTTGGTACAGATCAATATCACCTAAGGTCTTCGTTGAAGGAAGAGTTTAACTCTATGCAATATTATATAACGTTGCAGATCTCTGTGCAGCAGTTTTGCAGTAAGGAGGAATCAAAGGTTCTACAATAAGAAGGAAGGATGGGTGAAGAAGAACTGCAAGCAGATCTATGAGAGATCTACAGTTCTATGAGAAGGCTGGGCTTCAAGGAAGACTGAAAGCGGATCTCCTATAGTTCTCCACCATCGATCTTGAGAGCAGCGATCGGTGGGAGAGGAAATCTGCAGTGTGGCAAAAGCTGCAGCGATGAGGAAGCTGCAGCGATGCTCAAGGAAACTGCAGCGGGAGAAATTTGCAGCGATGAAGCAGTTGCGAAAGCTGCAGCGATTAGGAAGCTGCAGCAATGTTGCTGCTGCGGCTGCTGCGGTTGATGCTGCGGAAGCTGCAGCAGATGAGGAAGCTGCAGCAAAATCTGCAGCGGTGCTCAAGGAAGCTGCAGCAGGAGAAAAATCTGTAAGAAATCTGCAGCAATTAGGCGTATAGAGGGAGAGTTCCGTCGGTCTCAATGCAGAGGGAAGTGGCAGTGGTAGACGAGGAAGCAAGATGCAGCGGCTGCGGCAGAGGGAATCGACTGCTGCGGGCCGGGAAGCGGCTGCGGAAGATGTCGCAGCATCCTTGGGATTTTAGAGGCTGCAACGGCGAAGAAGGAAGACACAGCGACCGCCGTTAAGCAAGGAAGATACTGCCCGCCATTGCGTCCGCTATTTGTCGATGGAGAGGACACCGCTGTTGAGGAGGGAGACACCACCGTTGAGGAGGTAGTGGGAGAATGTTTCTCTCCTTGCGTGGCGGCGGCGGAGAGTGTTTGCTATAGGCAGCAAGGATGACAGCAGCGACACTTCTCACTCGAGCGAGATGCGGGAACGAGTAGGAGAGGTCGCTGGCTGGGGAGCAGTTGCGAGGACGGCGGCCCACCACGGCAGCGTAGGCGAGGTTCTTGTGAGGGTGGGAGGTGGCCGAGCGGTCGCCGAGTTCGGACCAGCTGCAGTGCTCCGAGAGACAACGGGTGACAGAGTCAGAGAGGCGGGAGACGAAACCCGCAAGCGTCGGAGGAGAGATAAGGAGCGGGAAGGCTTCGGCAGAGCTGCTACATCCGTAAGGAAGAATGCTCTGATACCATAAAGAAATGAGATAATGAAGAAAAGCACATTGTAATTAGCATCATATGAAGTCTATTTATACATGGTGAAAGATAAGATTTCTTTAACTGAGCAGAGAGATTGCCTCATACAGTTGAGGAAATCTCATCTGCTATGCAGTTGAGGAAATCTCATCTGCTATGCAGTTGAGGAAATCTCTCTGTTATCAATTTGCACATGTAAGTTCACTTTTGATGTTATACTCTTTGCAAAAAGCAACGTAACGTATTGCTTTATCCTTCGGGGGGAACTTTGGTTTTTACAATGGATGATAACCAGAGGGAACCACTATTAGCTCACTTGGTTACCACTAATGCCATTGGCAGCACAAATATCCATCAACAAGTGCAACCTTTGGTATATCAAACAAACCTAGTGACAGGAGTTTTTGTTGTTGGCACTAACAATAATACGTTATATAATGTGGGCTTTCCGGTCTATCAGGGAGTTCTAAATCCAGTGAACCAAGATGGCCTTGGGGCGACTAAAGAGCTGGCAACGAAGAGCACTGAAAATGAGATAGTTCACCATAAAAAGAAAAAACAGAGAATTTCCAGAGCTTCAAAATGTGAAACTAAGCAAACATCTGAGACTCCCTTAGTCACAAAGGCACAAAATAAAAAGAATATATCAAAGACCAAAGAAGCCAAAATGGGTGGCCAAACTGCTATAGCAAATCCACCCAGTCAAAACTACAGAGAGGTTATCGGATTTGATGGAGATGAGATATCAGAGTCCAATTCAGGCTGCTTAAAAGAGTCATGTCTTGAAAAGAAGAGTTGCAATGTTTCAGAAATTGGAAAGAAGTATGCATCTCCAACAGTCGAAACTAGTTCTAGGATGATACATAAGAATACTGCAAAACTGGGAGTGAGAGCAAGGAAGAGGTATAACAAGGAGGAGAGGGGTTGGCCTATAATGGATTTGGGGGATGGAGGAGATACATTGTTGAAACTAAATCAAAACGATGTGCTTGAGCTTAGGTTGTCTGAAGGAGATAGCTATCACCTTAGAATGAACTCACAGAAATCTACCTGTTGCAGATCCTCCCACCCTAGGAACTCATCTGAAAAGAAAAATGTACAGGAGCAGCTTCTTGATTTTACAGAATCGAATAGTATGTTGTATAACATTAGCATTTCCCAAGAGCCCCATCGTGAAAGCTGCTTACATACTTCTGTGATTCTGCCTGATGGCAAGCTTCCATTTTCTGGGAACAACCTCGAAGTTAGCAAAGTAAAGAGGCCAGAAATCTTTAAGGAAAATAAGCAGAAGCAGCAGACTAAGGGTCATGCCAATGACGATGATCTTTTGATTGCTACTACTGTCAAACAAAAAGGATGCAGGTCTGCTAGTAGAGATATCATTTCAAAAGTGGAGTCATTGGATGCATCTGAAAAGCTGAGAAGTCAAAATGGAGATCACAAATTATTTCAGAACAATGCAGGAAAAGGTGGAAAGATAAGCAATGTCAAGCGGTCTGTAGGACGAAGAACAGTGTTGTGTAGGTTGATTGAAATGGGGGTCATATCTGTGCGTAATATATTCCAGTATTGTGAACTAAAGGATAGCACGGTGGTAAAGGATGGACGGGTCACTAAGAATGGAATTCTTTGTAGGTGCTGCAAGAAGATCTTTTCAGTATCTGAGTTTAAGCTTCATGCAGGTGACACGCTCCAAAAACCCTGTTTGAATCTTTTCCTTCACTCTGGTAAGTCATACATTCTCTGTCAACTTCAAGCTTGGTCTCTCGAGTACAAAACAAGGAAAGATGCTATTCCTGTGATGGATGACGAGGAGACTGAACAAAATGATGACACCTGTGGACACTGTGGCGATGGCGGTGAATTAATATGCTGTGATAACTGTCCCTCTTCTTATCATCAAGCATGCTTACTTTCAAAGGTTTGTCCTACACTAGTCCTTTTTTTTTTTTGCATATTTACTGTTTTATCTGGTATATGTATCTGTTCTGCATATATAGATTTGACATGTAAGCAGTCAAGTATGCTTATTCTGTTTGTTGATGCTATTCAAGGTTTTTATGCTTGATAAGTCATTAATTACATATCTTAGATCTTGTTATTTTTTCAATTTGGTTATAGATTTAGAAAATTTCGGCTTTTTGAATATTCAGATTGTTTGTGCCATGCATGTTTTAGCATCAAACAAATAAATAAACAAATGATTGTTGATTTGAACATTATGCTTATGGAGTTGGGACTATAGTTCATAAAGTCAAAATCAGATCGAATTGATTGGTTGTGGTTTAATAAGATTTAGTCCAATCAGATAAGCAGGACTGAAATTGGTGTGAAAACACATAGGTATCACATACATGTGCAACCCTTTCTTAAATAGTAGTAAAAAGGTGCTACAAGCCCAAGATCAAACCAAATAAAAAAAGATGAAACCAAGGAGGAAAAGAAAAACTTTATTGAACTTCTCAAAAAGAAAAACACTTACATATCTTAATGACACTTAGACTTCAACCCTATTGACTTGAATACTTGAGACTTGGATTGATTTACACATGTAGATGCCACCTATTTATAGATGAGAAATACAAGAGTCCCTAATCTCCACAACTCTATTTAATCTTATTTAAAAGATAAAATATCAATTTGAAATATTTCAAAATATATATTAATTTTTTTCACTAAGAATTCCACATCCCTACAATTCTATCTAATCTTATTTAAAAAGTAAAAATATTAATTTATGATCTTTCAAATATACTTTAATTTATTAACACTTCCCTTTAAAGTATACTTTTGGAGATAAGTCCGACTTAATTTGCAAAGTCATGCCTATAACTGCCATCAAGTATGGGATCACCTGTAGAAGTACGATCCCAACCAAAGTGTTCTCTACGGTGCATATGAATGCTACCATCCAAATCCTTTCTTATACTATCTGGAAATCTACCTGAATCAAGTTACTCCATCCGGAAACTTCTAGGACCATCGGAATACCTTTTGACCCAAAGCCTGATCCAAACTTACTAGATGGAAGACCATTGAAATCTCTAACTGGACTTCGTGATCATTATCTTTATCTGAGATTATGACGATGCCTTCCTTTTTCACTTGGTGAATAGTATTATCTGTCTAATAATTGCATCATTACTTGCATATTGATGAAGATTGGTGAATTTGGTAACTGACCACATCCTGAATCAACAATCCAGTTTGAAATGTCATGGCCTCAGTAGTTTCAAGCATAAAGCATTTGCCCCAATCTTCATCAGTAGCATTAGAACAATCTTTGTTATTTGTAATATTTCCTCTAATCTTCACACGATAATTTTTCTTGATATAGCCTAACTTGCCACACCTACAATACTTGATCTTCTTTCGATTTGTACCATTGTTCGAAGAAGACCCTTGCTTGCTATTAGCATCATCCGTCTCTTTATTATTATTATTACCTTTTTTTTAATTTGTAAAAAAGGCGTCTCCATCTCCTCTTGAAATAAAAGCTCCCGTCATTTGACAAGCTAAGTATTCTTGAGAAGCAAAAAGATTTTTCATCTCTATTATGGATAGTTATTGAACATAAGGAATATATTCTTTTTGAAAACCACGAATAATATAATGTTTCATTCGTGCATCAGAAATAAGCTCATATGGATCTGAGTGATATATCTGAACATAAATTTTTAATCTTAAAAAAATACTGAGAAATTAAGAGATCATCTTTGGATAGTATCTGCCAAATCATTCTCCAAATACTAAAGTCAAACCATATTATTTTTGTTGAGCAATGCATCAAGAGTGATCCGAATCTCTGAGGCTAATTTGTAACGAATAATTTGTTCAAAGAGATCATGAGAAATAGATCTCTTTAATACAAATTCAGCCTTTGCATTTAAAGTCCTCCATCTCTTCATAGCGTCTCCATCTGCAACATATAGTGTTGTTGTTGCATTGTCACCAACCATATCTCATAGATCTTCTCCTATGAGATAAGACTCTAAATAAATCTTTCAAATCTTATAGTTAGACTAATCGAGAAGTTCAATACCAAATCCACCAACTCGACTATATTTCATAGTCGAAGAAGATTATCTTCTTCACCAAGGAGATTATGAAACACAGATTACCATCCTTGTGGCTCTGATATAATGTGAAGAAAGGGAGGGATCATATGCAAGCGCAACCTTTTCTCAAATAATAGTAAGTAGTAACAAGGTATTATTGGCCCAAGATCAATTCAAATAGAAGAAGAAGAAACCAAGGCAGAAAAAAAAAAATTTATTGAACTTCTCAAAAAGAAAAACACTTATGTATCTTCAACGACTCTTAGACTTGGCTTAAATACTTGAGACTTGGATTGATCTATACATCTAGATGTCACCTATTTATAGATGTGAAATACAAGAATCCCTAATCTCTACAACACTATCTAATCTTATTTAAAAGATAAAACATCAATTTGAAATATTTCAAAATATATTTTAATTTTTTAGACTAAGAATTTCTTATCTCTACAATTATATCTAATATTGTTTAGAAAGTAAAATTATTAATTTATGATCTTCCAAAATATACTTTAGTTTCTTAACAATTGGCCCAGAAAATAAATTAAAAATGAGAACAAAAATAAAAATCATAAATAAGAAACTAGAAAGTATTAGAAAAACAAACAAAATTGTATTAGAGCACGAGATGCATAAGTTATTAATTGTTGTAAAAAAGCTTACGTAACTTTTGGCTCCTGGGGCAAATTATGCATTGTCATCTTTTCCCAATTTATCTTCAGCTTAAGATAGAAAACTAGCCTCCAAAAGCATTGAGGAAGTTATATATTCATATCATAACAACATGAAAAGAAACCGTAAAACTTATACTAACATTTACATTGGGTCAGTCTAGACACTAGGATCTAAATGACTAGGTGTCCTGGTTCTAACATTATTGAAAACCTTAGTGCCTGTTAATATCCTCCATAGATTGTTATCGTTTGTCTTCTGTCCTAAGTAACTTTTGTGTACACATCATTCTACTTAATCAACCAACACAATCTTAATATATTAAACTACTTTAACGTTTTCCTGAAATATATTCTTTTATTATGTTTATCTGTAAATGTTTATCTTTCTTCACAACCTTTTATTTTCATGCAGGAACTTCCAGAAGATAGATGGTATTGTCCTAATTGCACTTGTGATGTATGTGGGGTTGTAGTTAACATAACGGAGGCACCAAGTGCCATGGCCACTTTAGAATGCTCACAATGTCAACATCGATGTAATGCTTCTCATTTTCATTTAAGTGCTCCTTTTATTTTCTGTACTAATTTACTTTATCCTCCACTGAATTATCATAAGTATTTTGTTTTATCATAGATTATTGACTTCCCAGTTAGAATTTTGATGTGCAAAGAGCACTATCTAGTTATTAAATTAAAAATGCTTTTGTTATGGCAGTAAGCTAATGATGTAATTGATCATAAATATAATTCACATGTTTTCGCTATCAACTTGTTGCTTTTATTTTTTATTTTTTCGTCCTCACATATTGAAGTTTACCTATAGTTCTTGTTAGTTCACTTTTCTTGTTTATTAAATTTGATTAATTCTTTGGGAAGCATAATAGCTCATATTTATATTGTTATTCCAACATAATTGCTAGATTAGGACCAGGACAAAAATACAATGTTGAGAGCACCAATGATTGTTGTATAAATTGTAAGATATACCACCAGTATGTATAAATTGCATCAGAATTATTATTTTTGCATCATCATTGCTGAAATTTTATAAAATGTATCTTGTAAGAACTTCCAGAAGCAATGCTTTAAACTCATGTGCGTTTATATTTGCTAGTTTATATATGCTTTGCTCCCCACTAAATGTTCACTACCATTACAGACCATGAGAAATGCATAAAAGAGAAGGTCACACGTTATGAAGAAGTGGCATCTAGAACTTGGTTTTGTGGAGTTGACTGCCAAGCGGTATGTTCCATTTCAAATTTAATGATGTGTCTAATCCATCTGGCATAATCTGTCAAGGAATTCATCAAAGCTTATTTATTTTGTAGACAAAATCTATGATTGTAAAAGTGGTAATTTATGAAGCTAAAAAAAAAGAAGGGTTGATGTAGATTCAAATAGTTATGCACATAAGCAAATTGTCTATTTGCAGTAGTTATCCTTTGTCGCCGTAGCTCCCTGCCATCGTCAACCATTGGCTGTTGTAGCTGCTCCTTTGCTCTCAGTGACTGCCCTCATTACCAGTCTTCCTTCATTTCCCCTCCTTTGCCCTCCATCGCTGCCTCTTCCGCTTCGTTGCTACACCCTCCATCATGGCTCCTTCTCCGGCCACTCTCTTCGGCTGCCACTCCATCCTCCCCATTATTGTCTCACTCTCACCGTCTTTCAAGGTGGTTAGGACTCTATCATGCTGCTTATAGTAGTCCACCTGGTACCAACCGGTGCTAACTCATACTGACACTCGGTATACTGTATGGTGCTGGTATTTTACCAGTCTGGACATTGACTGGTATGGGTACCAATAGAGATTTTAAATCTAGGTTAATATTATGAATTTCTACTTCTGCTAGATACATTCTTTGAGGAGAGGTTGGATACCGCCATTTGAAAGAAGACAACCCTGAATATTGTGACCAGATGATCTTGGGTTGCCCTATTGGGAGCCGAGCCATAGATGTCCCTTCAACATTTTCCTTTAAGTTTTCCCTTCTTGAAGCTTTCATGAAAGATTAAAAGTTTTTTAACCAGACATTGACTTCTTGTTGGAAACTCAGATTATTAGGTGGAGTTAATGATAGGAACAACAGGTGACCTTAATTTCAAGGTAGGCAAAGCTGACACTAATATTGATATGACTGCATGTTTTGGTGGCTTGTAGATTGACCCTCTACTGGACCTAATAGTACATGGTTTAGAGCCATCCTTGCTGCGCATGTCGTGGGTCTCTCTCTTATAAAGGAGAAAACTGCTGATGTATTCTTTCCCCTTAGGTAGAGTTGGATAATATATCACAAGAATTCATGTGCATCATGAGATAGTTTTGATATTGTTTTTCTCAGATTACTCCATACTACTGGCTCTTTTATGCCCCCTTTGTTTCTGGCATATTACTCATATTAATAATATTTTAATCTATGATTTCTTTTCTTTCTAATTAAAACATCATTTCATTTTTCTCATTCTCTCAGGTTTACCTAGGTTTACGTACTCTTGTGGGTGTCATGAATTGTGTTGGTGATGGGTTCTCATCAACAGTTCTTAGATGCAATCATGGTGATAAAAGACTCCAGTCTGCAGAAGAAATTGCTGTAGTGGCAGAATGCAACATGAAGTTGGCTATTGCCTTGAGTATTATGGAGGAATGCTTTCTACCCATGGTAGATCTAAAAACAGGAATAGACATGATTCCACATATCTTGTACAACTGGGGGTAAGGTTCTCATCAGTTCATATATTTTGAGTTGAATTTTTCATGGCAGAATGCTTGAGCCACTAATTGTATTTTGTGGTTTTGTTGTAAAATGTTAGCTATTTTTCAAATTTATACCAAAAAAACTACATTGTAGCTGTTCCAAGATATTCTTATTCCTGCTCTGTAATGGTAGCAAGCAACACTGTCCAACAAATTTTAAGTGGAGATTTGCATAGTTTTTTCTCTTTTGGTTTTCATATTTAATGTACTTTTAAAGTGGAACATTTTTGTTGGAAACATGCATTTCAGGTCTAAACTTCCACGCTTGAACTATAAAGGGTTCTACACTGCAGTGTTGGAAAAGAATGATGAGCTTATCTCTGTAGCATCCATCAGGTACTTCTGACAACAAAATTTTATCTTCCTTGTAACCAAATTTTATCTTTCTTAATTAATACTTGTGCAGGAAATTAAGTATCTCTTATGTGAGATGACTTTTGATGAATGTTAGTTTTGATGGTAGAGTTTTCTGATAGTTTATGTTTAATTCTCTTGTTTACAGACTAAATTTCCTGTTAACACAAAAATATCTTAGAATTATTGAAGTAAGAGAATTGAAGTTCTCTACACAAAATTTAATAAACAGACTTAAAAAGTTTGATCAATGTCAACTATGCAGAGCAGCTTTGTAGCAGCCAAAAGCAGATGAGAAGTAGGCTGTTTCTATCAGGTAAATCTAGGTTTACCAAACAATTATATAGAAATCAATTATTGTTTGGGATAATGGAATTCAACAAATAGAGGACAAAGTGAAAACATTGAAGATTTAGGCAATGTGGAGACAGATGCTCACACATGGGATACCCATATTAGCAAAAGACTTGCAGCTAGCATTTGCAGCAATAAGAATGCTTCTGGTAAAATCTTTTCAGCAATTTAATGTCATGAGGGACCTAATGAAAAGTATTGCTATAGAATAATTCTAAGCTCCTAAATGATATATTAGACTGAAGAAAAGACTCATTGATCAATTAAAAATTTTACAGTCATGGAACTGCATATTTTCTACTCATAAATATTAGATGTTACATATTTTATTGCTGAAGATTGCTAAATACGAAGAATTAAAAGAAACCTATTACTCTCTGTAGGATTCACAGTGTCAAGGTCGCAGAGATGCCTCTTATAGCAACTCGATCGGAGCATCGTCGCCGAGGAATGTGCAGGCGCCTTTTGGCAGCAATTGAAGAGGTATCCATTTTTATATCTAAATTGTTCTAAATTATTTAGTTCTGAACTAGTGCATATTGATAATACTAAAAGAGAGAGCATACTGGTTTGTATCATTTTTCATAATTATCTGCTGTAGTTTTTGCTTGAGGACTGTTCAATGCCTCTATGAGGCACATTCATATCTGTGGTACGTGCCTCTTTCTGGCTTGGCTTGTGTTCAAAGACTATGTCCTAGAATGATTCTGTAACTTATTTTTAAGGTTTGGTACCAAGAGTCTTTAGGCTTGCTTCCTAAGGTCTACATGGTTGCTTTTCTCCATGGCTTAGCTATGCTTTGTTTAGTTTTTTTTTTTGGTACCTTTGGTTCACATGCTTTTCATAATGTTCTGCATTGTGCATGGAAAACAGTGCTAGATTTTCTTCATGGATTTTGTTTGATCCATCTAGTAGCACAAATGAAAAGTTCTCCAAATTCTCTATTAAAATTGTCCTGGTACACTTTTGCTCGTCTTTAATTAGCAAAATGATAGGTCAGCCAATGTGGTCAGAACTAACATAAGCTGTGCAAGGGTCTGTTTCTGTGAAACTTGTAAGCAGCACTACTAAATTGAACCACATGCATACTACCTGCACATATGAATCAGTTACATTCTTGTTCTTCTGTAATTCTGATCTTTTCTTCGGCTTAATGTTATACTATTTAAATAGTTTCTATTTTGGTTTTTATTTCTTCTGCTTGATATTAGTTGATTTTTATATAATTTTTGAACTCTTGACTTTCTTCGAGACAGATGTTGAAATCTTTGAAGGTTGAAATGCTGGTTTTATCGGCAATTCCTACTTTAGTTGAAACCTGGACAACAGTTTTTGGGTTCAAGCAACTTGAAGATACTGAGAAATGGCTACAAAACATCGATCTCATGTCATTTCCAGGGACAGTGTTGCTGAAAAAGAGCTTATATGATGCAGCAACTAAAACATCAGGTCCTTTTCCCCGCTTGATCTGTGTTTTGACATTATTTTTTCTCCTGTGACTAGTCATTCAATTTGTCCAAGTAGACTAAGAATATGTTTCTAATAATCAATCAGAATTTGGCCCCTTGGTCAGTTGCTCTCTTTCTGCAATCATTTTTCATGTTCAAATCTTGTGGAATGTGTTTCCCAAGTGATTGAACTGGCAAGTTATATTGCTGTGGCCATGTTGGCCCTGTCTCATACATAATAATAACTATTAGTAAATGGTTTACGACTTATGTTCTAATGTCCAAAAACTTCACATCGGCTACCTCAGGACCAAAACACGAATTTTATTCAAGCAAAGATCAATCTCAAAATTTTGGCACTCCTGATGAAAACCACCTACACTCAAGTGCTCATGATACATCTAAACCGAAAGCAAACATGATTGTGCCATTAGAAGAAATGCAAACTGTTCATTTTAGAAATATATAACCTTGTAAAACTCATTTCATGACTGCTAAACATAACCGACAAGGTAATCTTAGAAATGAAAGAATCTACAGGTCGAGTTTAAAATTCTCCAATAAAGTTGAGTTTCTAAGACTCTTCTGCAATATATTCTGATTCTGACTCTTTTATCTCTTCCAGCTACCAATGATGAAGTCCCAACCAGGCCGCGTTCTAGCAGCCTGCAGGGAATGATGAAGGACGGAAACAGCCAGGAATGGTAATGCAGATGCCACAACAAAGCATGGTAAAGAATTTGAATATGTATGAAGCTAAAAACACTTGATTGGAAGCATTTGTGATTGTAGATGCGGAGTTTAAAGAGTTAAACAAGCTGAAGTTTCGACAGTAGTTCGGTCGGCCAGTTTCCACAGGATGCTGATTTTGCCTTGACACCAGTAATCACCTCCAGCGCACTTGGTGGTTTGTCCCTAAGAATGGAGCCCTTTAAACTTGAACTGGTTATATTGCCATGACATACTTTATGCATAGGCATTATTGTTGCAGAAAAGAAATGCATGGATCAAGAATGTGGTAATTGAATCATAAAATATAGTGTGGTAGTTTCCTTGGCAAGTTTTCAGTTAAGAAGATGGAGATCTCTTGAGAGTTTCCTGCTGGAATTATATACCAGCATACATGAAACTAATGTGCATGACCAGAATATAGCTGAGATAACAGGGATCTTCTTTGGAGAAGCTGCAATACGTGAGTGAACCAATTGAAGGCTGCTCATGTTCAAAACAGGTGTGTGTTTTCAATGCAAGCCTTGGGGGTACTGTGGATGTCGGTTGCATGATATGAAACCACAGATGATTGATATCTTTGGTCACAACTGAGTGCAAATTATCATCGGCAAAGATTTAGAGTTGACCACATCAACGCACTAATAATTGAGATTAGACTTAATTACTTCAGAATCCCAAAGTTGATTGGTAAGTTAATGTGCTAATGTGACCACGTTGAGATTAGACTTAATTACTTCAGAATCCCATATGCAGTGATCCCAAAGTTGATTAGTAAGTTATGTGCCAATGTGTCCACATCACATAAATATGCCCATAAGACGTGAATTTTTACCCCATCCATTCTCAATTTTGACTACCTTAAACTCATCTCTTAACCATTTCCACCTCAAACTTTGATATAAATGACCCCCTGATTCGATTTAAGTATAATCCAATTGTTGTCTAAGAATTCGATCTGTGGTTTATTGACGAATTTTACCTACATGTTCTTAAATTGACTAACTAATAGAATTCAAACTTGATTTAGATATTTATTGCAAGGAGAATGGGGTGAAAGAAAACAGGATACAGTTTCATAATTTTGAAGAATTCAAATTCGTCGGATATACATCTATCATATTTATGTCTCAAATATATGGCTTTTTATCTTCTTTTCTTTTTTGTTCTTCACTGTCGCTATGAAGGCTTTAAAATACTTGAGTGATTCTCCTTTAATTGGATACACGATAATAATAACTTGACAAACGAAAAGAAAAAGGTACTAAGATTAATGAGATATTAAGGGAACCTGTGAATATTCATGGAAAATTATACAGCTAATTAATAACTTGACATTGGAACATATTGCACATGAAATAAAACATGCAAGTAAACATTGGGAAGTGTTATCAATTTTCTTGTGACACCCATTGAGATGAACATCTCATAAATTTTCTATTCATTGAGCAGATCACTCAAAATATGCTACAGACTGCGGATGTCACCAAAAAGATGATTACAAAGATTTTGCTCAATGATGGAAAATGCATAAGCTAAGAATAGCATCCGAATGAACATACAAACTGTGGGTGTCAAGGTTTCCATATTTTCAATGTACAATCTTCACCATACGTGACGACCAAATTTCTGTGAGGGTGATGAGTTACGCCAATCACATCTTTGTCATGAACCTGCGAGCAAAGACATAGGAAAGAGTCCACAAATCTATGATTAATTTGAGCATCCTCATCAACTGGAATTAGAAATTTGACCCTTAGATATGCATTTTAAAACATGACATGTCAGGTTAAATTCCAAGTTCCAGAAAAGTTGTGAATGATCTGGGGTTGAGTAAAAAGTTCAAAATGATTCCTTTTAACTTCATGATATCTAATAATTCCTAACGGAAACTCATCTGATTAACAAGTGAAAGACACAAAGGGAAAGAATAGAAAGAGGAACGAAAGGTGAGAAGATCACAAGGAAATCACGGTGTACGATAAATGGTTATTGAATTGACAGAGAACGAAAGGTGAGAAGATCACAAGGAAATCATGGTGATAAATGGTTATTGAATTGACAGTAGTTACAGACAAACAATTGAAGTTAAAGATGGATTTTCAGGATGGCAATAATTAGAGTTGGTGAAAAAAATCATACTAAGAATAGCCATGAGAAAGATCACAAGGAAATCCACTTTAATCCTCTCATTTTTCTACTCTATTTTCATCTTATGTAGACTTTGTTGACCTAACAGAGTAGGGTCAACGATTTTTAATATAAAGGGCAAACCGCAGACATGCCAAACAGGGTCTGGCAAGGGGTCAATATACTATTCTTTCACTTACAGTTTGAAAACGTCACAGACTTTTCTTTCTCAGGAAAAGTGGCAATAAATAACTTCGTTCTGAGCATATCACCAAATTCTGATGACGAAGCTCATTTTCTGCCAACAAATATGGCAGAACTTTTTACTAAAAGATGATAAAGTAAAGCAGAATTATTCTGATTCAACTTTCTTAAGAAGAGTAGAAGAGCAAGGATTGTTCTTTCTCCAATGTTTTAATCTTGTTTCCATTGTTTCAAATGTCTCAAAATTTAAGAGATGTGTAAGCTTCTAACACATGCAATATAATATCCATGTATGATACTTTTATCAAATGCAGAAAGTCTGCAGATAATCTAATACAAATCAGATGCTTTCATGGTATGGTTTTATGTAGATCTAAACTCCTAGGAAAGGGAGATATAACATGGCACTTGACTGCACATATTGTATAGTTACTGGAAAGAATTTGTCTTATTGCATGGAGAACTGGAGCTTGAGCAACTGATTCTAATGATACCTTTTAAGTTTTAACTCATTTAAATGCTTTTCTTTTTTCAGGTGCTTAAAATATTTTGTCATGAAATTAGCTTCCTTCCATTTTATATTAGCTAGGATAAGTTATAATAATAAGGTTTGCCAATAAGTTAAACCATAATCGAATTATAATGCAAAAGCTATATATAGGCAGAGGTAGGGACAAAGGAACCAGAATTTCAGAGCTAGAGTTGCTGAGACAGGCTCAAGTCTTAGTATGGCACAAGAATATGACCAGATATTGGATCAATGGTCACAAGAGAGGAGATCAAAGGTGAGGAGACTGGGGGAAATGAAGCTAAGGATAATGAGTCTAGGGTGGAGAAGTGCAGGGGTAGTGGAGAGATATTACTAGGGTAGTAGGTAGAAAGAGTGGACCTAGCATAGTGAGTCAGACCAAGATTACGGGCTACCTGGATTTGCTCTAGTAATTGGAAGTTTCTTGGTATTTCTGGAACAAACTGACTTGACCTCAATGTCGTAATAATCTTCTAAAATCTTTCTTATTAACCTTTCCAAAACTTCCAGTCTACAGATATGAACAGAGATGAGATACTATCATTTTCTCATGTTCTGGAAACCCATTCAGAGCTTCTTTTCTAGCTTGAATGTTGCAAATGATACTTGACTGATCTTTTGCATAACAAAAAGAAGAAAATTGTGCACAACATAACTGCTAAACCTACTAAACAGCATAGACCAACATCACTAACCTTCATCAAGTGTTCCAGCTTCCCGGACTGCTGGCTGAAACAATACATATTCCTGCAGATTATTAAAACAAACCAAGATATCAAATACCAAATTAATTTCAAATATTCTATGGACTAAACCATATAAGAGCCGAGTAACAAAAAGTGACGAAATATTACTTAAAGCATTCAACAATGCCAAATGGCAAGGGATAATGCAGTATGCAGAATTTTCATACATCATTAGATGAGTTGATCTGAAAGAAAAGGCAAACAAAGGCCACTACTGTCTGTCTCAAATAAGTTTTAAGATAACCATACAACATTAAGCAGCAAAGATAGAAAAACCAACAATTAAGATGGTTACAGGTTGCGCAAGATCTTTCATGGTTTATTTGTTTGCGTATGTGGAGATAGCACTCATATTATCCACACATATCAAGAACACTAAAACATCTTCATCCATGCACATCTCTTTGATGAATGTATATGTAGCTAAAGGGATTTAAGGATATTATGTACACTATCTGATTGCCATGCCTACAATGCCTGCAAAAGACAATTGCAATGCAACTGCAAATGTTGTAATAATGATTGTAATTACAGCTGTTTGGTTGGCTACTATTACAATTTCCAGTAGATTGCATGTGTCTCAAGTGTGTCTATTGCAGGTGCTTGGTTTCTTGTAAAGCATCCTGTTACCTGAACATACATTTGCAAACTGCTACACTACTTCCTGCTTTACTTGTAGGCAAATAAATCACTAGTGTACTTGCAAAGGGTAGTGCATTAGTTGTAAATGTACTCCCATGTAAAAGTGTACTTCAACACGACCAAAGACTTGTGACCAGGCCATCTGCTGCATGGAATCTTACAGGTGGCACAGTTGCAGGTATGTACAAAAGTGCAAGTCTTTACATAAAATATATATATTGGTAGTGTATGCTAGTGCATCTATATGCACATCAAGCACAATGTGACTATATATATATATATAGACAAAGCTTTTCAAATTTTTTAATCCAAATACCCCATTTACAAATTTAGCCGTGTACCGATGAAAAATAACATACCCAGAGACATGCCTATATAAATTCATTATATCATCTAATTCATACGCATTAGTGCATAGCATATCAACATGTAATGCATCTAAAATTAAACAATGTGCATGGATGGTCAGGCCCTAGATACATATCCACAAGTATTCTCAACTACTCTACTGGTACATCAGATTAGGCAGTGGAATAGTTCAATTTAGGTAACAAAAAGGCAATTAGATCTATTACTGAGAAAAGCAAATGACAAAGTACAAACAAGAAAGAATAGAAAGCTGCAAAAGAAAAGTTTCCCATACATGTCTTCACCAACACAGTAGATCCATTCTCCTTTTGGGGAAACCCAAGCTGCAACAAAATCTCCACCTTCTCTCTTCCCAGAAGAGAAGCTTTTTACAACCTGCAAGAGCACTAATAAACTCTTCTTGAGATATATTACAAGTTAACATTCAAAAAGACCGAGCCAATGAAAATTATAGAATATTGTAGACCAACAACTACATATGCCTGATATGCATGCTTTATTGCAAATGCTTCAATGTGTTGCAGTTCCCAGCATTTGGGTCAGTATATAACAGCATATTTGGTCAGTTGTCATATTTGTAACATG
>LVTN01000091.1:212632-295317 GCA_001649415.1 Musa itinerans | reverse complement strand
TATGTATATATATGTATATATGTATGTATATATATGTATATATGTATGTATATATATGTATATATGTATGTATATATATGTATATATGTATGTATATATATGTATATATGTATGTATATATATGTATATATGTATGTATATATATGTATATATGTATGTATATATATGTATATATGTATGTATATATATGTATATATGTATGTATATATATGTATATATGTATGTATATATATGTATATATGTATGTATATATATGTATATATGTATGTATATATATATATATATACACAAATATAGACAAAGCTTTTCAAATTTTTTAATCCAAATACCTCATTTACAAATTTGGCCGTGTACCGATGAAAAATAACATATATTGGTAGTGTATGCTTGTGCATCTATATGCACATCAAGCACATTGTGACTATATATATATATATAGACAAAGCTTTTCAAATTTTTTAATCCAAATACCCCATTTACAAATTTAGCCGTGTACCGATGAAAAATAACATACCCAGAGACATGCCTATATAAATTCATTATATCATCTAATTCATACGCATTAGTGCATAGCATATCAACATGTAATGCATCTAAAATTAAACAATGTGCATGGATGGTCAGGCCCTAGATACATATCCACAAGTATTCTCAACTACTCTACTGGTACATCAGATTAGGCAGTGGAATAGTTCAATTTAGGTAACAAAAAGGCAATTAGATCTATTACTGAGAAAAGCAAATGACAAAGTACAAACAAGAAAGAATAGAAAGCTGCAAAAGAAAAGTTTCCCATACATGTCTTCACCAACACAGTAGATCCATTCTCCTTTTGGGGAAACCCAAGCTGCAACAAAATCTCCACCTTCTCTCTTCCCAGAAGAGAAGCTTTTTACAACCTGCAAGAGCACCAATAAACTCTTCTTGAGATATATTACAAGTTAACATTCAAAAAGACCGAGCCAATGAAAATTATAGAATATTGTAGACCAACAACTACATATGCCTGATATGCATGCTTTATTGCAAATGCTTCAATGTGTTGCAGTTCCCAGCATTTGGGTCAGTATATAACAGCATATTTGGTCAGTTGTCATATTTGTAACATGCTGCAACACATTGAAGCATTTGCAATAAAGCATGCATATCAGGCATATGTAGTTGTAAAACATATTTGGTCAGTTGTCATATTTGTAACATGACATTGAAAAATAATGAAATTAGCTGCAACGTCGGGGAGGATGGTGCTCTTGCAGGTTGTAAAGTTAGAACATGGGTTTGCACTACCAAAACACTTCAGTGGTATTAAAGTTTCTAAAAAGGATCATAAAAAAAATTAGGGCACCCTTAAGTGTTCTTATAACAACCAATGTGGAATTGCAAGTAATGTTCTATTTTGACATCTCAGAATCACCATTTTCTTGAATGTCAATTTATTTGCTTGAATTCTCACCATAGGCATTCAAATTTTGAAAAAGTGGATGCAAATAGACACTTCGTGACCAGAAATCTTGGTTCTATAAATTATGGGACAGTTGCTTTTATTAAAGACCTGATTGTCTTCAGTAAAAACTTTTGGACTCAGGGCCCTTATATCAAGTGCTCGGTGTTGGATATCTTAGTTGTTTAGTAAACTTCTATGAAAAATAACTTGTAAACTATTTGATGTGCTTTGCGTGTCTACAATTTTCATATTGTATTTGATCATATCTTACATTTGTAATTTATAAGTACAATTAATAAGGCATGTGTTTATACTGCTCATTTTATATAGAATCATAAGAATTAAAACAAAGCTTTTACCAAATTCTCAATTTCCATTTTTAGCACTTTGCCAAAGTTTGCATAGGGCATGAAAACTCATGCTTTCAAATTCTTTGTCACATATTTCTTCCTTAAAGAAAGCAAAAAAAGATTGTCACATATTTCTTTCAAAATTTTTAACACAACTTATCCAGTTCAATATGCATACAACATTCCTAAATTTACTCGTATCACATAGCAACATAAATGAACAATTAATTTACAAAAGATCTTAAGACATTTGCCTCTGATATGAAAGAAAGATATTTGGAATTTCATTACCAACTAGTAGGGTTTGGCAAAGAGCACATGTACCTGTCCTTGAAGAGTCATTATATATACTGATGATGTCTTATTGCAAACTATAATGTGCTCAGGATTTTTTGGAAACAAATGAACAGAGTTCACAGATGCATCACCCCCCTGAAAGTGCAGATGAACATATTACAAATTACGATCAATTAAATTTTTGGCTGAAAATTAAATACAGGATGAAAGGCAACATAAGATCTAAGAATACCCTTAATGGAGGTGGTGGCTTGAAGGTATGTAAACAATCTGTACTCTTCACATCCCACACCTAACCAAAAGAAAATTGATGAAATACTAGATGAGATTGCAAAAAGTAAAAAAATATGTGCATCCAAGAGTTGAAAAATAATACGTTTTGTACCTTTACAGTACAATCACTGGAGGCTGTAATAACACGGCTGCCATCGTTTGAGAAAATTGCATCATTTACATAAGATGTGTGGCCTCTGAATTCTTTTAACAGCTTCCCAGACTTCAGGCCATGGATTCTACCATTGTCCAGAAACAAATTTACAAATTTTAATAATGGATAAGAAATGTAAGAAAAAAAGAAGCTCTGATTATAGAAGACCCCAGATCAGAAATATAAGAAATAAAAGTATAATTTATTATGCGAGATTGGACAAAACATAGAATTTCTCACATTCAAATTGAACAATAAACCCATGTTGCAGCTGAGACGATGACTGATTAACATAATCTCACCAACCTAAGTTGAATAAAAAATACTGAGTCTATGCACAAATGTTAGCCTGACATCTGACTAGTTTAGCTCTATTAATAGAATCACAATGGAAGACTTTGTTATATATTAATCTGTGTGGCTCTTCAAAGGATTTAGCAGCTTTACACAGATGTGGCTATGTGATGCAGCACAGCAAAAACCATGGAAAGCTTGGAGAGTAAACCCCTCAAACAAAGCCCTCAATCCTGGTTAAGTTATTGTAAATATGCAATTAGATTCAGGAGCATTAATAAGGCTAGGCATAGAAACTTCATCCATCATAATTGGAAAAAAATACATGTAAATTCAATATTTGGTGGAACGCAGTTGGAAATATGTCACTTTCTAATATCTTGATACCAGTAATAATTCAATCATAAATACCTTAAATCACAAAACCCATCATATTTAACCTTAGTTTCTATCATAGGATTCAATAATATTAACCAAAGGACTGAAAATGACAAGTTATTTTTTAAGGTTTCTATCATAGGATTCAATAATATTAACCAAAGGATTGGAATTGACAAGTTATTTTTTGCAATCCCACATTCGTAATTGACAATGATTGTAAAGAGTAGAAAATAAAAAGAGACTACTGACCATCAGAAATATTTAGAGAGAAAAAGGCTGCAACTTTTACATAAAGTCAACCTAGTAAGGGTTATACATTCACTATCTCCAGTATCTATACTTCTTCATGAGCACCCTGAATGTCATATTGTGTTTCTCTTTCCCCTCCTACAACAACATAGCTTCCAAACCATAACATCAAAATAGATCTACTTATAACAAACATCAAATATGATCAACAGTCTGAATCTTTTACAAATAGCTCTTGACCTCCAATCAATTTCCTATATGCTGACTTTATAGCAAATATACTAAGCAAGGGAAGCACTTGCAGGCTTGCAGCAACCCCTAAAAGATGAAATAGCAGGAAGGATAACTTCCATTTCCATAAGGAATATAGGCTCATGCAATTAGGAATCCACGAACTCACTATACCCTAGACTTCAAATGTCAACACAACATAACATATACAATAAAAAAGTATTATCTATGGATATTGCACCAATTAAAAAGCTTAGGGTCTCAAGATAATTATCAAAATGAATTTATTACAAACTTAGAAGAATTTTGATGTGCACATTGCAAACTGTTGTTTTCTGCTTAACTCAAGTACCATAAATTGAACCTTGGTATTGTGGCTCTAAGCAAATACACTCGAGATTCCCTTCCTGAAGGCAACTCATAAATTTCTAGCCATTTCTTAAAATCCTTGCCATTTCAAGGAGCATTCCAACAAGCAATTGAACAAAAAATCACATATGGTCGACTTCTTTTGCTAGAGCAAATTTGCTTCAGCCAATTGCTACTTGTCCACAGATGAAAGGGAAAAATAACTTGGAGAACTGTTAGGGAAATGATTCAAATTACTACATGATATCTTGAAGATATGAACTAGCCAGAATGCATAATAGCCTAAAAAAGAATTAAATATACATTCTGACAAAAGCTGTTCTGGATTTAAGAACACCTTGCTGTCGTGTCAAAGGATGTACTCAGTAGCTGGCTACTGTCGCGAGAAAACACAAGACTGGTTACACCTTGCGAATGTGCACGCTCAAGGCGTCGCAAGCACTGACCTGTTCTAATACGCCAAACCTGAGAAAAAGAAATCATCAAAATTATCAACAGCAACAAAAAGAAATCATACAGCAACCACAATTAAACATATGGTTGACCATTTTAAGAACCAACTGAAGAAAAAAGATGAAGTCCATAAGTTAATAGAAGGCATGTTGCAATTAGGAAAATAAATGAAGTCGCTGAATGGACAATCAAAAACTGAGAAAGAAGATGAAAACATGCAAATAAGTTGGACAATGCAACGTAGAAGTTCATTTTTGTAGCAGCTTTGTCCAAGTAACTCAATTTCTTTACTACCACTACTACAATCATAGTTTGTGATGTTGGCCATACAAATGTGCTGGTTTTTCAGTCTTACTGCCATAAATCATTCAGCTCAACTGAAGCTGCTAGATTTGATCAATTCCAACCTATTTGATATACTAAAAAAAGGAGAGAAGGGAAAGAGTGCACATTCACAACATCATGACAACATGGTCCCTGTTTGGCACTTGCCCTTTACGGAAGAGAGTCACATATACTGGAGATAATTGCTTTTCTGATTAATTGGAGTATAGAACCCAAGCTGCAACATATTTCAAAGCGAGAATTTGAAGTTAGAATATTTTATTTGAGCAATGTAATTTTTTATAGTAGTATATTCTGTAAACTCCACAGTAGAAATTACAAAATTAACTAAGGGTTTCTTTTTTGTATGTCTTAAAAAGCTTTTATGTTATATGTTTATTTGGTAAAAATAAATAATTTTAACCTTTTCAAGGGATATACATTATTTTCAATTTTTAAGCGGTATGTAACAATATTTTACATTAAAATATTGTAGTGCTGCCAAAAGTCAAATAAAGGTTTTAAAAATGGTGTTCTGTTCAATTATCAGATCTAAACCAGGGGCCTCATCCATCTTTTGCAGGACTGAGTATGGTTGGAGTTGGTTATTGATATGGAATGTATGTTACGGGTTAATTGCCGTATGCAAAAGAGAAGCTTTGCTGAAACAAATACTCTGGTTCCAAACAAAAGCCATAACATTCACATGTAAGCGTCCATTATAATAAAGTTCACTTGTGGATAAAAATCACCAAAAACTAAACCAAACATATAAAATATTCCACAATAAGTCCAATAGAGATGATGACTGTTTATACAAAAAAAATTATAAAGAAGATGAAAAACCAAAAGGGGCAAAGATAATCTATTTCACGTAAAATGTAGTTCAATAGTTATATTAGAGTCATCGGGCTCGTTTACCAACAACAATATTAACAAAATTTTACCTAACAAGCATCCAGAAGGCACATACATGGTTGATATACTATACCTTAATTTTTCCATCCTGTGATCCAGATGCCAGCATTTCTGAATCTCGGCTAAAATCAACACAAAGTACAGCATCATCGTGCATCATAAAAGCATCCTGCAGCAGGTTCAGTAAGGCAGCAGTCAGCAGATACATAGTGGCACAACCTAAAATTTAATATCATGTCGTACAAAATATAAATTGTTTATGAACACTAATGTAACATAATGTCAAAAAAAGAGAAACCAGTGTTTCATTGGGCATTAAATAAGCATTCAGGGTAAGATGCAATTAATCTGATTTATGTATTAACAAAATATCAATTATTTCAGAAACATGATGTTGATTTATGTATCATGAATCTTAAATAAGCATACAGGGTAAGATGCAATTAATCTGATTTATGTATTAACAAAATATCAATTATTTCAGAAACATGATGTTGATTTATGTATCATGAATCTTAAATAAGCATACAGGGTAAGATGCAATTAATCTGATTTATGTATTAACAAAATATCAATTATTTCAGAAACATGATGTTGATTTATGTATCATGAATCTTAAATAAGCATACAGGGTAAGATGCAATTAATCTGATTCAGACTTAACAATAAACTAACTTGGTATCTATGTGATTCAAATTTATAAACCAACTCATCACCATATGAAAGATGTAACTGTATGTCACTACGTCATACACGCACCAAAATGGTGTAGCACTAAAGATACTTACAGAAAGGTAAACTTCAGTTATCAATTTATTGCTGGAAAAGAACTCATAAGCTATGGATGACAATGACATTTTAAAATTACTAGTAAATTCAAGCAAGACCTCTGCATGTGCTTCCTATTGGCCGTGCATTTTGTTTCCTTTGTCAGAATCAAATACAAGTATGACTGGTACATACCACCTGGTCTTTACTGGTCTTTGAATCAATTCTTTGTATGTAATTAATTGATATCCCAAAATACGCATAAGAATTGGACAAGACAGATTTGGTGATAACAAAACAACTAATCATTCAATACAATGAATAATGAACATTATAGTTGGGGAAAGAAAAAAAGAAATAAAAAATTGATTGATTGTAATCTTCAATTTCCTTTTTTTCGTCTTTTAGAAAATTTATTTTTATTATAAGATCATAATAGCCATCGCTCTTCTCTTCCCATAACTTTTGTGACATTATTTCAGCTTATAATGCCCTATTGCACACAACCACATCTTCTACATCCCTCGTCTTAACGACATTTATTGCATTGGGGTGATACAAGAGCAGCATGTCATCATGGTCTACCATAATGATCAATACCTACTACCATAAAGATCAATACCTAATCTACCAGTCTAGCCAACTCAAAGAAGACCTTCCAACAAAGAACTAATACTGAGATGGTATCCATGTAAAAGAAGTGAATAAAGATTGGGTTTAATATGAGTCTATCTTAAGTCCAATAAAAGATAGATTAAGTCTATTGATTAAGAAGGGCCCCAGTTGAGTTAATATTATGGTTGGGTCTAGTCAATCGTCATGAGTTCTACTCCATATTTTTCTAAATTTTTCATTATTAATTTTATTAGTACTTTTTTAAGGGGTTGCCAGATAAGTAACAAGTATCTTTTAGTTAGGCTACAATTAGAACCATATTTTTAGGTTTTTTCTGGTAAGATGTTGGGAATACAAATTTTAGTATGTAATCAGCTAATTATAATTCCAAAACAAGAACTAAATTAAACAGGAGAGATATGACAACCACAGATCAAATCAGCTTCAACATGGCCAAATATAAAGATCATGGTTGGGAAAAAGAAAAAGGAGGAAACAAAATCTGTTAATTATAATCTTTCTTCTCTCTTCTGAAAAAAAGAGGAATGATTTTCCTAGCTGTGACAATTCAGCAACAGCTTACTCACATCAGCCTGATACTGCAGATCCTTCTTAAGCTTCCCACTAATATAATCCCAAACCTGAACAAAATGCATAACAAAAAGATTCAGTTGTCCACAATGCCATAGCAACAGAAACTGAAAAATCTAGCAGACGCCTACCTCAACAAAGCCATCAACCGAGCATGAAACTAAGAATTGACCATCAGGTGAAAATCGAGCACATTCTGGGTGACTTTTCTTTCCGAACTGCAATGAACCAGTTAATTATTTGGTACATATCCAGAAGAATTTCTTAAACATTCAAAAAGGAAAGTCTGCATATAGCCTTGCCACGAAAATATAGATAATCTCTATTAAAAATTTACAGTGAAAGGTAAGGGATGACCAGGCAAGAACCATCACATTGGTCCCAGTGAAAAAAAAAAGAGCATGGCATATGAAACTAATTCATGCACATACTAGACCAGATAAGGTCAATTTCAATCATAGAATCAAAGCAATAGAATTAAATGGGAACAATATTATATGCAACATATCTGCTATTGTTGAATGATTCTTATATATGTTATTTTATATATATACATATCTAGATGAACACAAAATATACATAGAAGAAATACATGTAGGGTTTATTATCCTCAACAAGATCCATGTCAAATCTATCCCATCCTAGTGACCAGGAACTGCTAACTAGAATAACTAACTTTGAATGGTTGTCTATAAAAAGAGCCCTCAGGATTTTGACAAAGGATGCACCTTGTTGAAATGTGTACCTAGGTGACTAGAGTTTCCTTATTACCAACAAGCATGTGTCTGAATAACAGATACCAATATCTCATGATAGATATATATTTTGTTCTCTCCCTATATATGAGAGACATAAATTGAATGGACAAGTTAAAAAGGCAAGATGCTTTTCTTCAAAATGAACTTCAAATAAAAAATATGAGTTATTATTGCCCCAGCAGTAGAAGATTTTTCTACCTTTGCTTTCACCAATCTGTATTTCTTTACATATGTCCATATCTATATAGTTAAAAGTTCAAAAATGGTAACAAAAACATGCTGAGTGGATCAAGGAATTGCAACACACCAAAAAATGGCTTTACGAAAACTGTTCTGTATCAATCAAAAAATATCAGTCAAGTGTGCCGCATGAAGCATTTGATCAGATCTTTACCAATGAAATGGCTCAAAAGATACCTTTATTGGGTGTGCCAGGGTTGTCGGATACATGTCATCTTCATCTTGCTTCATTGCAGCAGTTCCTCGGAACAAGTCAAATTGAGTGCTAGGTGGCAACAATCCTGAGAAATATAAAAGGAAAACATATGCTTCAGCCATGGGAGTGAAATTACCAAATGCCAATAAGGTTTAGACTATTTCAAGTAAAATTCAAAGTTGCACCTTGGTGTTGCTGCCACTTTAGAGCCTGACCAATCAATGCCATCAATCGTGATGGCGGTACAACAGAAACTTCAGCAGCAAGAGCTGAAAGGTAAATTCCAAAAGAGAGAAATTTAGTGTACATGATCCAAGAATTCATAGGATATATAACCACCTACATCATAGATGGTGAGAACTGTCATAACAAATCTAAACAAAAGCCAACCTAGGAGATAAATTATAAACAAAAAAACCTAACAAAGTGGTTCTAACAGAACAGATTGTAGAAAATTAATTCATGAGAAAATAACACCAAAATATATAGGACAGGTAGCTAAGAACTTAAAATGAAACCTTGAGCAATTTGTGCACGGCGCTTCTCCTTGGTCGACTCTTGATATGCCTGTCAAGAGGCAGAAAGAGTGCAAAATTAAAAATAGAATAGCCAAGTGGAGTTTATAGGGTATCAATTTGTGCCAAACAAAATGAGTAATAAAGTAAATGAATATTTATATTGTAAAATAATAATCATCAAGACAAATTCTAAGAGGATATTGTTATAGAGGAAGCTCAAGAGCATTACAGAAGATTTTAAATAGGATACGGGATTTGAAATTCATTGATTCTTGGGCAGGAAATTTTACCTATAGCACTAGAACCACCATGCCAACTCAGCTTGGTTTCATTAAATACACAATTAACTCATCCATTCATGGATAAACCTTCAACTCTTTGCCAATACAATCTTCCAAGCAACTTCAACAAGTTGCCACCATGGCTTTACTCTTGTGGTTGGCAATTTGATTGTCCGCATGAATCTGTGCAAAATTATACCAGTTCAATTTTTCTTTTTCTTTTTTTGTTTCTCATGCTCCACTGGCAGTTTCACTGTCTCGTGTGGGCTTTAAGTGATTGTAGTGACGAGCACAGGTGGGTTATCTCAGTGCAAATGGGATGCACTACTAGCTCAGGGAGATTGATGATGAACACTCTAATGCAAACATCTGGCTGTACAATTTGGCTCTATTAACAGCGCTAAATTCTGATAGAGAAAGACATTTTGCTCTTCTTTTGTTTGTGGGAACCCTGGAAAGGAATTTGCACCCTGGCAGCTTACAAGTTGCAAGGTCCTATTGTATCCTTCTGGCACATTCCCATGACATCTATATTGATCCATTGATTGATGCACTTAGGACATTTCCTTCAGCATACTAAGCATGTGCTAATTTCTTGATGACACTTGTTACAGTACCAAATCAGGAATCTATCATGGACCTCAAATTTTCATACCATATTTTACCAGCAACATGTTGAAAACCAAAATATGAAAAAAGGAGCATCAGCTACTTTAAAAGAGAGAGTGCCTACACTCCCTTATTCAGAATTATATAATCTGCTACTACATGCAAAATAGGAACTCTAAGTACCAGTCGATGCACGCACCAAGTTAAAGCATTCTAGAATACCTTTGTCATTGTCTAGCATTACAAAAGATATATAAAACTTGGAAAATTCTCTTATTTTCTACTATAAAATTGGTTGCATACTTACCACCATCCCCTTTATTAACCAAAAAGAACCTCCATGGTCCACTGTTATAAGCTTGTTCAGGATGTGATTTATAACTTTTCCATACCCTCCAACCAGTTTACCAGGTAAGAAAATAATTATAATAAATTTCCTGGATACTGTCCTCGCCTTTGTTTTCTTCTTGCAGAAGTAAAAACTTAATATGCACACAAGAAAGTAGCTTAAGAACCAAAAGATAATACACAATCGCATTTTAAAGGGTTCCCACACATGAGATGCTCATCAATGAAACAAATGATAGAAATCATTGCAAATCATAAATAGATAATATATGCAAACCTCATTGGGATCAAAGTATGTTCGGACTAAGAGATGCTCCAGACGTAAGTATCTCTCAGGTTGCTCTTGTTTCATTACTCCCATAACCTGAGTTTGTCTAAGAATGGCACGAGCAGTGTCCAACTCCCGAAGCTCAATCATTTCCAGAACAATCTACCACAGAAGATGACTAAATTTAAGAGCCACTCTCACAAACAAAATCAACTATTTCAAAAATTAGAAGATTATTGCATGCATAAAGAATTCCAAACTGATAAATAAAAATGGATGATATAATCAGCTTGAGACTTCAATGTGCAAACAAACAAAAAAAATAAAAATGAATCAATGGAAAACAAATGTGAGGAATTTGAGGAAGTAAACAAGAAATTTTGAGGAATTCCACAAATAATAATCCCATCAAAGTTAGCCAAATCAAACAAAAAATAAACTTTAGGTGTATAATCTTGCAGATATTTGATCAAGAGAAAAAAATAATGTTTAAAACCAAGGTTTTTAATCTCGTATCGTACCGACGAACTGAGCCTTACTTGATATGGTACGTACCGGCATACCGAGCAGTACGTCAGAGCATACCGAGCGGAGAACACGAAGCAACTTAGGGTTTTTGTACCTAATCGTGGACACAGAGGAGAAGAACTCCTCCCACTGACGAGTGAAGTGCCTTGGGGCCAACTGGTGCATGCACGAGGGGGAGTGGCAGAGCGGGAAGGCTTCCGGAAAGGGAAAGTTCTCGAGGCCCTCCAACACAACCTTCATGGGCGAGCTCCGTTCCGGCCAGATGGAAGGGCTTGGGACCTTCATCGAGTCGGAGGGCAACACCTGCCCCGGCTCCTGTGTTGCCGACCGAGAGCATAGGTTCGAATGCAAGTGGTACTCCAATGGCGACTATCACGAGGGTGGCTAGTGGCACAACCTACAGGAGGGCTGCGACCGGTACATGTGGCGAAGCGGGAACTAGTATTGTTGGTGAGTGATGGAACGACGTAATATCGGACCATGGGGTGCTCATCTGGGCTAAAGGCAACCACTACAACAACCATTGGGAGAATGGCGTGCCAAAGGGGAACGGCGTGTTCACTTGGCTGGACGGCAATTGCTACAACCACTACAACGACCATTGGGAGAATGGCGTGCCAGAGGGAAACAGCGTGTTCACTTGGCTGGACAGCAATTGCTACGTAACGCCCGGTATAGGTCGATAACGATTGAAATTTCAACCGTTAACGCCCGATACAGCCCTGTATCGCCCGATACGGGACCAAAAACCTGATTCCGACCGGTAGCGGGCGATCCACATGCTGATCTGCTGGTGGATCAGTACATACCATCCATACCGGATGGTACGGTACGAAATTAAAAATCCTGTTTAAAACAATCTCACTGCTACTCTGTTTACAAGTCAATGACAAAAGCTAAGAAACGATGATTTATTTAATATTGAAAGAAATGACGTCAAAAAGAGGACAGAAAGAAAAAAAATAGAAAAATCAGTAAGAAAGAAACACATATACATATAGATTTGAAGAAACAAACCTGTTCATAGAGGTCCTCCAATTTCTTTCTAGGAAGCTTAAGCTGTGCCACTTGAGGCAAAATTGCATCCCACCTTCCACTATTAATATCTGCAACAAATGTTTCAAGGCTGTCCACTGTATTTAATGAGACTTGGCACTCACTCTGCAATGTCTGGAAGGTTTGGTGTAATGAATTTTCTTTGCAAAACTGTAGAACTATTTTGATTACACTGCAAAAGCAAAAGTAAACCGATTGTAAATTCAGACACTCCAATTATTTAACAAGGACAAATACATCAAGAGCGAAAATTCATGTAAACAGCAATTGTCATGAGATCAACCGAACAACTTTCTTCTTTCTGCAAAAGTTGAAACAGGAACACGAGGGAAATAAGTCATTCGGTAGCAATCCTCTAAGTTTAGTAAAAGAGCACAGCGCCAAAGCACTGTTATGAATGATGTATTCTCTTCTAAGCTTCATCGATATCCATTACCCAAAGATTAAATCACACTGCAGTTTACTCAAAGAAATTCTGAGAACAAGTTTCCGTCGTAGGTTTTCATTGTATGCTAACACGATTTGTTTTTCTGAACCATCTCAATATCCTCAAGGGGCTCACAGCAAGCTTGTTTAATATGAATTCTAGATTACTCTACACATAAGTTCATCCCAGCAGTATGATAAATTCATTCTCCATCTCAAATAAAACCACATACCACCCACCACCCCCTTGCAGACCTCCCCTGCCATCATAGTTCACCAACTTCCGTGATGGTAAGAGTGACAGAGGTGCTATCTTACACACAAAACATAAACTAAGGTCGTATTTTTCACTTTCCTATAGCAGCACAGTGCAGGAAGCTGCCAGCAGCACAAAGCATGGGAGGGTCGATGTATGCAGTCATACCCCTACTAGCAGAGAAGGAATCCTGATTACTTAGGTTGCAAATTCTAGGTTTTCTCCAAATTCCATGTCCATGGTGAAAAATATATAGATAAATTATTTTCAACCAAATACAACTTTCCTTAACTCTTTACGCACTGTAGCATGGTCAAAATCAGTGGTTCTAATACATACCGAATAAAACAATCATTAGCAACTGAGAGCGGAGCGGAGGAGTCTGTTAAAATTCATAAAAGAAGAAACGAGGAGGGGAACTTACTCCCGCGCTTCGATTTCCAGGGTCGACATGGTCGAAGTCGAATGGAGAGAACTGGCCTCTAACGATCAAAACTTTAGTCGGACTCAGAACAAACGAAAAAGGCACAGAATCCAGATAAGTCCTAGCTCGAACAGCTCGTGTTCGGCTCGTTAGATGGTCGTCGAGCCCTTAAACCGCAACGCATTGTCGTGGAATCCAGTGGCACCCTTTTGTCGCTCGCCAGGGACAGCAAACGTGGAACAGCAGCGGCAAAAGGGCAGACGAGTAGGCAGCGAATGTGGAGGAAGAAGGGGGTGGAGCAATGGCGGAGTCGAGCCGCGGAGGTCGACTAGTAGCAGAGGAGAGCCCGGAGAACGACGATACGAGAATGGTGCGAGGGAATCGGCCAAAGCCGGGGAAGAAGATTTAGGGTTTCAATTTTTAGCTGCTGCTTTAAAATGTTTCGACCCCAACTTACCCAAACGTACTTATTACGTCCAAATCTAACGGTTAAGTGCAAACGAATCAACAATTGGATCTAAATCAACGGTCGGATTTAATTGAATCCTTCGGAACATGGTCGAACCAAACCAAGTTCATGTTTGGCTCACGCCGAGACAAAACTCGTGTCAGCATTCGATTTGAATTCGAGTCGATACCCAAATGTCACGTGACTATGCAAATCTCACGTGTGCGCAAGCATCATAGTCCTTTGTGTGTGCTCCATCAAAGGTCACGTGATTTACACGTGTAAGTAAACGGAGATAAAAGCAATTTTTCTCTACTCGTTTATCCATCTTATCGGAGACCAAAAGATTTTTTTTTCCTTTTTTGTTTTTAGGTTTCGAAAGTTTAAATATAACAAAAGAAAGAGAAACACAGATTGAGAGAGTGAGAGGATACATGCATGTCTATACATTCCAATTACTGAGGTTGTTCATAGAGACGATCGATTGCAATGAGATGATTTGCTAGATGTAGTTTTGGGTTGAGTTTGAATTGAGTTCAAGCCTTAAATATAAATAGTACCATAAAGGCTTAAAAAAAAATATCGTAAAAAATAATATGCATCACAAGAAACAAAATTATATCTAAAAATAAATAGAGTTATCCTAGTATCAATAAAAATAATTTCATCAAACAATTCAAATATCAACCGATAGAGGTTTTTTTAATCGGGCCTTCTTTTAGTAATTATTTAGGAATAAAAAAAAAGAGTTTATGGAACAAAAATCAAGTAGAGTTTCTTAAAGGATGATTGGATGGATAAATGAGTTCTTCGAATTTAATTAAAGAGTAGAACAATGTGGTTGCTATAACTCAAAATAAGGTGGAAAATGCGGTTGCAAACAATAACATGTAAATTGGTCAAACAATAATAATTTGGATGTTCATTTTGATAGTTTGGTTCTTTTTAATTAGCTGTTCAAATTTATGTATATTTGTGCTAATAAGAAGGTTTTTTTTTTTTTTTCCTTAGTGTCTATATGACTTCACAATCAATGATGAAGAAGTTGATCGAGATTGAGATGGCATTGGCTTGGATGGGTTCATATTTTGATATCAAATCTTTGATTGAGAGGGTGATATGTAACAAGGTTAATTACTAATATAAAAGAATAATGTGAAGTTGGGTTCTTTCGAATCCGAAAAATTATAACCTCTATTAATCCTTGCATATTGGGCAAATGTGTAAGCCTTCTTATTTTGGTTTCTATACAGAAATCCCTGCTTCATAACATTCACATTATTAGCATGCAATAAACAATCATTTTAGAGACATCGAATGTGCCTCTTCACATTTGTTGAACGTCTCGATAGCTTGATAGCTTGTAAGGAGTCCGTTCTTATCCATAAATTATTATTGTAGCAACCAGTTCGAATTATTATTTGAAGTCCAGAATGAATAGCTTGGTATTTTCTTTGAAGAACTTAATGAACTTGTAAGGTCTCACATCCTGCATAAATGATGTTCCCTTGTGGATCCTTTAAGATAAAACCTAGGCCTTCATGCATATGAGAGGAGACAAAGGAAGCATTGGTATTCTAGAGAAAAATTGATAAACTATAGGTTTATGAGTAAAATCATATATATATATATATATGGAGTGAGTCCCTAAAAACCAAATGTTTCATACCAATTATTAAAGTCAAAGTTTTATAGATAATAATTCTATACCGGTCGAATGATTGCGAAAGTAGCAATCATTATTATGTTCTCAAATGATTAATAATGAGTTAGCAATGAGGGTAAATAATTTATTATTAAAGGTTTTTGTCAAGATTATGATCCGTAGTATCCAAGACCCAAATGAACCAATTGTTAAAGGAAGAAAATTGATTCTTTAATTTACGTTGAACTAGCTAGAGCGATATTCGACATTGGAAAAAAAATATGTTTGAGATAATCAATATCGTTATGACAAACAATATGTTGAGAGGGGAAAGAATTACAAGGTTCAACAAATCAAGTTTGGTAGGAAGTCTACCCATAAAGAGTTTTGAAAGAAAAGTTTTGATTCTAGAAGTCGTCTTAAGTTTCCACAATACTGTCCAACTAGCTTATTTGTCATTTAAATCTAAGTCTTCCTAAAGTAAGATGAGCATAGACACCCTGAGATGTAATAATATCAAGCATAATATATAATTTTGAATGGTACCATCCAGTACGGGCGGTACGTACCGATTCGACGGTATATCAGTACGCGGATCATTTGTTACCGGACGAAACGTGCTACAGTGTTACACTGTAGCAGTGCTACAGTAAGAGGAAGAAATATATAAAACTGCTTGGTATGTCCTAATATATCGCTCGGTATATCCTGGTGTATTGCTTGGTACACGATATCGTACTGTACCAAGTCAACTTTGAAACACCGGTACGATACAATATTGCATATCTTGATATCAAGAGGATGGGAAGACCATATCCATGGTTCATTATCAGCTATGATGGAATATGGATATGCCTAATCAATTCAACAAGGAAAGAATGAAAAAAATTCACATCCTGTGCCATGAGCTCAAAGGCTTTTTCAAAATTTGTCATATGAAACATATTTATAAATGTGGGTCATTTATCTAGATAAGTGTTAGTAATTCAAGATCCATTCCAAATGTTAATATCTGTGTCCAATCTAACAAAACCATCGTTGAGAGCTTTAAAGTTAGAGAAAGTGTTTTTCTAAACAAGTGGAGTGATGAGATTTAAGATTCCAAGAATTACTTCGACTGTATATGGATAGGAGGAGCTTAATCCAAAGGTAATCAGAGTTCTTGAGGATGGGTAAGACTCTTTTAGCAAGAAACTACGTGTCTAGCAAGGTGAAGATCTTTTATACGTAGGCCACCATGAGATTTGGGTCTAGTGGTGTACTCCCAACTAGTGAGGTTACAATCAAGTTTGTCACTGCGTGAAGACTAGAGAAATTCTCTAATGTGTTTGATAGTTTTGGTTGAAATGTGAATTGACATAAGACAATGTAAGGGGATGATATTAGTACCAATTTTCATATCAAAGAGATTGTAAATTTTATGTTTAGTTTTAGCTTCATAATTTTTGAGAAAATAAATGACTGTTTTAGATATATTAACACTAAGATTAGAAATTGAAGAGAAAAGATCTAGGTCCGAAGCAAGTGCCTACTTTTGATAGCAATGATAGTATCATCATCAAACATAAGATGGGACACTTAAACATCTTTAATATTAAATGGAGTAATTTTATTTTTGAGAATAAGATCATCCAAGAATAGAGATGAAGACTTGTTGAATGATATAAATATGAACCGAGAAATCGGGTTCTTAGTGAACAAAAGTACCGTGGCTGATGAGTCAATACGGTTAGGTCCACGGGCCGATGTCGGGAGCTTCTTACAGAGTGAGTAGAATGATGAGGTGGCCGCGCCCTCGGGAAGGGGTGCTGATTGGCGTTGGTCGGGATCCGGGCCGGCTTACTACTCTCCCTTGTGCGGTGGAAGGTGTCTCCTGGGTCGGGACGCTCGCCGCTCGGGGGTGGCCGTTCTAGAGCAGCCCGGGCAAGAGTTGGGATGGCGGGGTCGACCGGGCCCTCGCGATGGGATGTTGATCAACATTCCTCGATCCGGGTGTTGATGGATGGCTCGCTATGGGGACGTTGGTCGGCGACTTCATAGGTTGGGACGCTTCCTGTCCCTGGACAGCGTTCCTCGGTCTGCCGGTCCGGGCGCCATTTATGCTAAGCTGCGTCTCTCCGTCTCCTGGGTGGTTGGCGGCTCATCTTCGTACACTGAATGGCGATCCCCGGGTTGAGACGCTCGCAAGTCGTGGGCAGTCGCTTTCCTGCAAAAATGGCCTTCATCGGGTGACTCCCGACTTTAGCCCCTTCGACGAGTAAATCAGTCGTGGGTTCAATTGTCCGCCCCCGGGCCAGATGCCAGCCAAAGATCTTTATATTATTGTACTTGGGTCAGACGTACGTGGGTTGGCATGGTGGGCGTGCCAAACAATGCCTTGGTATAGATTCTGACTTGGCGTGTCTCGGGGGTGGTTCTGTCTCGGGATTCCCGAGACGTGACGTGCCGAGCAGTGCCTTAGTACGAATTCTGACTATGACTAATGGCATCGGATTTTGACGTATCTTGGGCCCCCAAAATATGTCGTATCACTTCTCCCCCCCCTCTCCCTCCCCCCCCTCCCCTGCTAAGGCGTGTCGTGGGGTCCTTAATGGGCCAGGAGGCATGCCTGAGTTGGAGGGATGCTGATTGCTTATGAAGGGAAACAAAATTGACTCATCGTGGGCCGATTAGAGGGGCAGCGCCCCATGCCTCGGGCAGGATTGACTCTGCTGATCGGGAAGCCACGGCCTGACGAGGCATGACTCGACGAGGCGTGACCAACATGTCGTAGGTCGGATAACCGGTTTGGCGCGGATTAGAGTTACGGCCCCCGATTTTGCGAGTCGACGAGCGAACCGAAGCGACTTGGTTAGAGATACGAGTCGTGGATCAATGTGGAGCGACTCGGACGTCGGACAGGGATGGGCGTCGAGTCGGCCGCGAGGTGTGACTCGGGCATTAGGTTGTCCGAGATACGGCTCGGGCATCGGATCGGCCGCGAGGTGTGACTTGGGCGTTTGGTTGTCCGAGATGCAGCTCGGGCATCGGATCGGTCGTGAGGTGTGACTTGGGCGTTAGGTTGTCCGAGAGGCGGCTCGGGCATCGGATTGACCGCGAGGTGTGACTTGGGCGTTAGGTTGTCCGAGAGGTGGCTCGGGCATCGGATCGGCCGCGAGGTGTGACTTGGGCGTTAGGTTGTCCGAGATGCGGCTCGGGCATCGGATCGGCCGCGTGGTGTGACTTAGGTGCTAGGTTGTCCGAGATGCGGCTCGGGCATCGGATCGGCCGCGAGGTGTGACTTAGGCGTTAGGTTGTCTGAGATGCGACTCGAGCATCGGATCGACCATGAGGTGTGACTCGGGCATTGGATCGGGCCTGTGGGCCGAGTGACCGAGTCTGGTTTCGGTTTCGGTGTCAACGGGTCGCAAGTCGAGAGCGATCTGGAGCGACCCGAGCAGGAATCGAACCTGGGGACCGAGCGGCTGAGCTTGGTTCCGGTTTCGGTGTCGACGGGTTGCCAGTCAAGAGCAATCTAGAGTAACTCGGGCAAGAATCAAACCTGGGGGCCGAGGGATTAAGCTCGGTTCCAGTTTTGGTGCCAATGGGTCGCCAGTCGGGAGCGATCTGGAGCGACTCGTGCAGGAATCGAACCTGGGGGCCGAATGGCTGAGCTCGGTTCCGGTTTTGGTGCCGACGGGTCGCTAGTCCGAAGCGACCCGGGCAGGAATCGAACTCGGGTGTCGAGTGGCTGTTCTGGTTTCGGTGCCGATGGGTCGCAAGTCGGGAACGATCTGGAGCGACCCGGGTAGGAATCAAACCTAGGGGCCGAGTGGCTGATCTTAGTTCCAGTTTCGGTGTCGACGGGTCGCTAGTCTGGAGCGACTCTGGCAGGAATCGAACCTGGGGGTCGAGCGGTTGAGCTCGGTTCCGATTTCAGTGTCGACGGGTCGCTAGTCTAGAGCGATCTGGAGCGACCCGGGCAGGAATCGAACCTGGGGGCTGAGAGATTAAGCTCGGTTTCGGTTTCGATGCCGACGGGTCGCAAGTCGGGAACGATTTGTAGCGACCCGGGCAGGAATCAAACCTGGGGGCCGAGCGACTGAGCTCGGTTCCGGTTTTGGTGTTGACGGATCGCAAGTCAAGAGATATCTGGAGCGACCCAGGCAGAAATCGAACCTGGGGGCCGAGTGGCTGAGCTCGATTCCGGTTTCAATGCCTACGGGTCGCTAGTCTGGAGCGATCTGGAGCGACCCGGGCAAGAATCGAACCTAAGGGCCGAGGGATTAAGCTCAGTTTTGGTGCCGACGGGTCGCCAATCTAAAGCAATCTAGAGCGACCCAGGCAAGAATCGAACATGGGGGCCGAGGATTAAGCTCGGTTCCGGTTTCGGTGTCGACGGGTCGCTAGTTGGGAGCGATCTGGAGCGACCTGTGCAGAAATCGAACCTGGGGGCCGAGGGATTAAGCTCGGTTCCGATTTTGGTGTTGTCGGGTCGCTAGTCGAGAGCGATCTAGAGTGACCTGGGCAGGAATCGAACCTGGGGGCCGAGGGATTAAGCTCGGTTCCGATTTTGGTGTTGTCGGGTCGCTAGTCGAGAGCGATCTAGAGTGACCTGGGCAGGAATCGAACCTGGGGGCCGAGGGATTAAGCTTGGTTCTGGTTCCGGTACCGACGGGTCGCTAGTCTGGAGCGATCTAGAGCGACCCGGGCAGGAATCGAACATGGGGGCAGAGGGATTAATCTTGGTTCCGATTTCGGTGCTGACGGGTCGCAAGTCGGAAGCGATCTAGAGCGACCCAAGCAGGAATCGAACCTGGGGGCCGAGCGGCTGAGCTCGGTTCCAGTTTCGGTGCCGACGAGTCGTCAGACTGGAGCAACCCGAGTAGGAATCAAACCTAGGGGCCGAGAGATTAAGCTTGGTTGTGGTTTCGGTGCCGACGGGTCACCAGTCGGGAGCGATCTGGAGTGACTCGGGCAGGAATTGAACATGGGGGCTGAGGGATTAAGCTCGGTTCCAGTTTTGGTGCTGACGGGTCACCAGTCAGGAGCGATCTGGAGCAACTCGGGCAAGAGCTGGGCCGGCGAGCCGCAGATCGGGAATCGATCTAGAGCTGCTCGGGCAAGAGCCGGGCCGGTGAGGAGCAGGTCGAGAACCGATTTGGAGCGTCTGTGGACATCTTGTCGCGAATGGCTTTTTGGCGGGAGATTTTGGATGAAGAGGCGTCTCTCGATGGGTCCCCCGGGATGTGGAGTTGCTTCTTAGGATTCCTTGAGATAGTGCCCAAAGTGACCTTTTTGGATCAAGTCCTTGATTTGATTCTGGAGGTCACTGCAATCTTCCGTGTCGTGGCCATAGTCCCAGTTGAATGTGCTCAGAGGGAGAGGCGGGGGCCTCGGGAGCAGTGGCTCTTGTCAGTCGGGCCTCTGGCAAAGTTGCACTGGGGCTGTTGAGGTCGTTCCTAAGGATTGTTCCACCCTTGGCCTCTTGCTGTCCATATGCTTTCCCGCCACCAGAGCTTCGGCGGCGATGTACTGGTTGGCACGTTGGAGCATCTTGGGGATGGTTACTAGCGGCTTCTCGATCAGTGACCGGAAGAACCTTGAAGGCTTCAAGCCCATCAGAAACACTTGCATGATTAAAGAGGGGTGAGCGTCCGAGAATCCCCGGATTTTAGTGGCGAAACGTGCCACAAACTGAGAGAGCGACTCGTCTTCGCACTGAGATAACACGAGTAGGGTGGCCATGGAAGGCCTGGGTCATACACTGGTGAGGAAATTATGCTTGAACTCCCTGGTGACTTAGTCGAAGGACGCGATTGAAGACTGGCGCAGCCGATTGAACCACGCTGGTGCCGGCCCCCTGAAGGTGGTCGGGAATGCTCGACAGATCAATGCATCGGAGGTGCCATAGAGGGCCATCTGAGCCTGAAATATAGCGACATGCTCCGTGGGGTCGGAGCCGTCATCGTATGTCTCCAATGTGGGCAGCCTGAAGTTGAGGGGTACATGCTTGTCCTGTATTTCATGTGTGAAAGGGGATCCGCCCGAGCCGCCTTTGTTCGACTCGCATCATGATTTTTGGAACTCACGCTGGAACTCGTTTAGGTGTTGGTTGACCTGGGACAGCTAGATCCTGAACGAGTCATCCGCCGAGTTGAATGACATGGTGTCGGGCTCGGAGCGGGGCGGTGTGATTCGACAGGGTGCGGGTATGCTCTGCTCGGGCGGACCTCTCGGGTCTATCGTTTGGTCTCAGGCTTCTCCCATCCCGACCTGCCCCCCGCTCGGCCTTTGCCGGGTCGGGTCAATCGAGGGAGCTGCTAGCCGCACGATCTGGGGAATGAGTGGGACGAGTGTCTGTATCATCCCTGCCATCGCTTGTACTTGCTTGGTCAGACTGAGGAATGCCTCAGGTGACACGACCGAGGGTCCCGTGGTAAGTCCGAGAGGTGGTAACCCTGTGTCGTTGAACAGGTGCCGATAGCGATCTGGCGTCATGGTCGGGATCCCCTCATCTCGAAGGACGGGGAGGGGTTGATCTCCAGGCCCAACATAAGGGTGACCGGCCGATGGTTCTCCCTCGGGGAGAGCTCCCGCGGGATGCTCCTGCGACATGGCCCTCTTTCTAGCGCCAAAATGTTAGTGAACAAAAGTACCGTGGTTGATGAGTCAGCACGGTTAGGTCCACAGGCCGATGTCGGGAGCTTCCTGCGGAGTGAGTAGGATGATGAGGTGGCCGCGCCCTCGGGAAGGGGTGCTGGTTGGCATTGGTCGGGATCCGGGCCGACTTACTACTCTCCCTTGTGTGGTGGAAGGTGTCTCCTGGGTCGGGACGCTCGCTGCTCTGGGGTAGCCGTTCTAGAGCGGCCCGAGCAAGAGTTAGGCTGGCGGGGTCGACCGGACCCTCGCGATGGGGTGTTGATCATCATTCCTCGGTCCAAGTGCTGATGGATGGCTCGCCGTGGGGACATCGGTCGACGACTTCATAGGTTGGGACGCTCCCTGTCCCCGGACAGCGTTCCTCGGCCTTCCGGTCCGGGCGCCGTTTATGCTGAGCCGCGTCTCTCCGTCTCCGGGGTGGTTGGTAGCTCGTCTTCGTACACTGGATGGCTATCCCCGAGTTGAAACACTCACGGGTTGTGGGTGGCCGCTTTCCTACAAAAATAGCCTTTGTCGGGTGACTCCCGACTTTGGCCCCTCCGACGAGCAAGGCAGTCGTGGGTTCAATTGTCCCCCCCCCGGGCCAGATGCCGGCTAGAGATCTTTATATTACTGTACGTGGGTCGATCGTACACGGGTTGGCATGGTGGACGTGCCAAACAGTGTCTCGGTACGGATTCTGACTTGGCATGTCTCGGGGGTGGCTCTATCTTGGGATTCTCGAGATGTGACGTGCCGAGCAGTGCCTTAGTATAAATTCTGACTAAGGCATCGGATTCTAACGTGTCTTGAGCCCTCAAAATATGTCGTATCACGGGTCATCTTGTTCAATACATATATTTCCATTAAACCAAGAAGAGGATGAGAATAAACAAGGCTTTAATCCAACGGCTAAATAGAGGTGGAAAGCTCATTAGTTTGAAAATCTCTGAAAAAACATCACGAAAGAGTCAATCGAATTTTTTTTTTAAAATCAAATTTAAGAATAACGAGGGAATTCATAGTACGTGAGTTTTATTGTGAAATACGTAAGCTCATTAATAGTGATAATGTTGTCATGAATTTTATGGCTTTAGATGAAAGCAGATTCATTCTGACTAATAATAATATGATAACTCTTAAAGAAAGAATCATTGTGAGAATTTTATAAATAATCTTTTAAAGGATGATAGGTTGATAATCAGTAAGTTGATGTTTTGTTAATCGGATGACTTAATAGGAGATATCATTCGACACTTAAATTTGGATATTGAAAGATATGATGCAAAGCTTAGATATGTAACATGCTTCAAAAGTGGAAGCTACTCTCTATTGTAGTGGCATTTTATTGTTTTAGTTGGATATATGTTGTGAGCATATCTAATATTTTTATTCAATACTGTGAAGATTTATGCATTAGAAAGGTAGAGTGTGATCTTATTCCAAAAGTAACTCAATCACACTTTTCTATAAAAAATATATATATATAAAGCAACAATAAGAAGACTAAATAGTAAGCAAGTGTAAGTACTAGAAAATTTTTATTTCTTTTAACTTATTTTTGTTAAAGATACTTTTTCCTTGAAAGCATTTCTCCCATTATTTTCCTTGCAACAAGACAATCTCATAAAATGTTTTATTATATCTGAAAAGAAAAAGTATCCACTTGCAATCACATACATATGTACTCACAAAATCTTTCAAGATATCAAGTGGTACACACATTAGATCCTTGAGCAAATGTGTGGGACAACCTTTTTCATATCTTGAACATTGTGAACGAGAAAAAGCAAAAGTTTTCATGATCTTTTGTCTCCCTAAAGAAAAGAAAGGAAAGAATCAAATTATGCAACTAAGAAAGCTTAACGTATCCATTGAGATCAGAAGGCTAGAATGTACGAGAAGCATCTAATTGCCCCTAAGTGGATTGCGTTCAAGTCCTTCTATGGTAAATATCTCACTTATAAGGGTTTGGTTTTCATTATCAATCACAAAAAGCAAAATTTTCATGATCTTTTCTACTCCTTTAACAAGAAAAAAGCAAGGATCAAAGTCCCAAGCCTTTATTCTAACATAAAAGAATGAAGAATCAAGTTAAACAATTAATAATGTATAATAATTCTATTGAGAGAAGAAGTTTAGAATGTACTACGAATGTTCGATTCGATATTGAATATCCTACTGGCAAGCATTTTGTTATAATTATAAATAAAAAATAAATATATAAAATGTTAATGTGGTGATAGTGTACTAGACCCATTATCAATGATTAAAAATTTAATGATTAAAAAATTGAGATCTCATTTAATAAGATGTTAGATAGCTGAGACGATTAACACTTTGATTTGGTAGCTAATATAGTCTTCGATACTTACCCTTTCTATCTTTTTACTCCATCAAGAAAAGAGAAAACAACATGATCAAAAAATTGCAACTCATATTTTATAATGAAAGGGAAAAATAAAATTCAACATTTCTTTTTAGATTGGACTCCTAATGGCCTTTTTTTATATATATAGGAAGTATGTTATCTATGGGTCACTTAACTCCTGAATGCCACATACGCAAGTCGAATTATAACTTAAAATTGGATTTGAGTACCCCAATCCCCTTTTTCCTTGTATATTAATCTCAATCATTGCGATCCGAATTAGATGTTAGAGGTTTGTGTTTTAGATTCTTAATTATCTCGTTGAGCTACATTATACAATAGTTTTATGTCTTTTATTTCATACAAAGTGCTATGATCGGCCTTGATATTATTCTCTAATGTAACTGAGTTTGTGGAGCTAAGTTACAAGATTTATCGAACATTGATGGCCAAAAATCATTAACTTTAATCATTAGAAAATAAATTAGCCAATAATTTTCTCAAAGTCAAGGTAAAAAAATCTTCCTTCTTACAAAAGAGGTGAAGAGGGTTAATTTTTTTGTGTCAATTCATCTTCTTTGCTTCTTATAAGTTGAAGTGGAATACTACAATAACAAATAACCTCCCATTCACTACTTACCCTTGTTAATTTCTAATTTGAGAGTTAATTAACACAGACAGAAAGTATTTGATCTCATACTGTCAAAATCTAACTTTATATCTGCTACGACTGAGGAAGCTCCAATTATATATGCCACTTCCTTCGATCTGAAAGATAAGCATCCATGTCAAAAATGATGCAATCGAAGCGACTCTGGAAATATGAGTCACATTGCATGCTTTCATGTTGCTGGTTAAAGGCTGGGAAACAAAAAGGCAGCCCATGCTTGCCTGCTGAAGCTTTAGTGCACATTGCATGTTGACGGCATATCATGTCATTGTATAGGCAAAGAGCACCACTGCTTTGTGATGCTTTGCTCCCCATTTTCGAGTGAGGAGTATCCAAAGTATTACCATGAGTGATGTCCACTCAATAAATGGATCGTGGCTGGCATTTTGTGATCTCATATATGAACGACATCTTTTAGATAAATATGTGATCTTTTTCCCTTAAAAAAGAAGAAAAAAAATCGGTGATCTTCCCGCCCGAAACAAGCTTCATGACATACTTGTGACAATTAAAATGAAGAAGAGAACCTAAATATTGATCTTTTTCCCTTAAAAAAGAAGAAAAAAAAATCGGTGATCTTCGCACCCGAAACAAGCTTCAATGACATACCTGTGACAACTAAAATGAAGAAGAGAACCTAAATATCTAAGAAACAACATCAAAATGGAAACATTGTATGCTGGCTCATCAGGTCATCAAGCAACTCACACATGCAAAGGAATGCTGTAAGATGCTGCCATTATATTACATGGTTGTAAGCAACATGCATTAGATGCTTAGCTAAACCGGCATTTCCTTTTCTTAGAATAAATAAGGCAATTAAGGTAACTTGTAGGGTTCTTGTAGCCATAATGAAATGTTGGTGCAAACTCGAAAGGATGATAAAGATGATATGACAACCATTATTGTACTAGGCATCATCCAGTGGGTGATCTGAAAGCATCTTGAAGATGATATCTATCTATCTCATGTTTGAAAGACACCACATATTGTTTGTTCTCCTTTTAGATCGTGGTGCTTAATCTTATGTTTGTCCAAGTTTGTGATCCTTCTTAAAGCCTCCATTTCTTTTTGTGTTAGTTTGGCATGTCATCTTAAAAATTCTTGCTCAAAGTACTGTCTACTATTGTCTAATCATGAATGATAACTGATATATATATATATATATATATATATGAGAGAGAGAGAGAGAGAGAGAGAGTTTGGCTAATCTCCATGGAGATTGTGTTTTGTGTTGGCTTATATGGGGCCATATGACTTGTCAAAGAGAGGTAGATTACTTGCTCCAATTCCATGTTTGAGTGACTTCAGTCAACACGCACACAATTCATGGCAACGTTTCTACCTAGTGCAGTTTTCACTGCACAAGCAACCTTGTCTTGCAATGGCAGCAAGCACGGGGATGGAGTTCAATGGGGACCTAAACGACAAGTATGCCGCCCTCCCCGCCCCACTCTTCTCTCGTCCAGACACGGCGACATTGCTTCGACAACTCTCTTTACCTCGGACGACATGCATGCATGCCTGCGGTCCTTTTCCGCTCCACTGTCACTGGATCCACCACCGTCTTCCTTCCACGGCTCTTCTTGGTCTCAAAAGACGGACATGCACGAGTGTTCATCTTGGCAAGACGAGAGTGTGGAGTGTGGGAGTTGTTGGGTGAGATGTGTCGAGTCCTCCTTCGTGGTGAGGCTCGCTTGCAGTAGTTTCCTAGGGCATCCATTATCTCATCACGAGTTAGTGGGCATGATGGGTGAGTGAGTTGGTTCCATCTCAACTTCGTCGCCGTGGGGCGAAACTATACATGGCGTGCATGCCACACGTGGAGGCTCACACGGCGCTCCGTGACACCGGCAGCCATTTGATACCTTTGAGGTTCTTTCTTTTTAGGTCAAATCTGATGCAACATCCATTAGCTTGACAACCCATTTGAGGAGATCTTGACCAGCTTATATTAATCGTTTCCTTTTCCACGGTGAGTGGGCAAATGCAGACCATCCTCTGACAAACGTCCCTCCTTCCTCCTTATCTCGTTCCTACACCCTGAAGTCGTACCATCTTTTCCCCCTTCTTCCGAGGGCTTCCGATGAGGCACGTCATGCCCACCATGCGAGAGGATTGCATGGAGGCCTGAAGCGACCATGCTCCTTCACGGAGTTTAGTTGGCCATTAGAGGAAGGAGTGGCTTTTCTTCATCCACTAGCCGTAGCCGTTCTCTTCTTTCTTTCCTTCTGCACTAAAAGTATAAGGTGGGCTGTTGCTGCAGTCCATCTAATTAGGAAGTCTCTCATATTCTATGCCCAGTGCACCGGCAAAAGAAGACTGTAATGCAAATATATATATATATATATATATTTGAATTCAACAAAAGCACACATTTGCAATCAAAATAGGAGAGATGGTTGTGCAGTATCCGTAGTAGTTTGAATCCAATTTGGTCAAAATTGGATAGCAGTACAAGTTATAAATGGTCGATTCCAACATTTGTAGTATGGTACTTATAGCAACATGCGACTAAGCTTCTCAAAATTATCTCCAGAAAAATAAAGATGAAAATGTTTGGATTCAGGGGAATTTATAGGCATCTTCTTTTTTAGATAATGTCATCTTAGATCACACTAACCAGAAGCCAAAAATGTTAAGCATTCTTTTACTTTCTTTCCTTGAAAAGAATGACAGTTCTACGGGAGAATAGAGAAGAAAGAGATGAGAATTAAACGAAGAAATAGAGAAAATACAAAATAATAAATTTGATAATTCAACTTGTAATGCTGTCGTCTTCCACGCTCGTTTCCTCTTGATTACAAGAATCGTAGGACTAATCTAAGGATTATATTATATCATCATAAAGAATACATTGCATTAAATCTAAATTAATTTATGAGATGTTAAGTTTATTTTCCAATAAAGGTATCAAAAATCAAATTATTAAAACCATGTTTTAGAAAGATATTACTACCAAGTTCTTCGTCAAACTCCATTCATTCCACTGTTCTTTGGCATAGTAATGTTGGATGAGATGTTTTTTTTTGTTTGCCTCTTTGCTGCTAAGTCTCTTCCTTAACTCTTCTCTTTCTTGGAAGCAACACAGTCAAGTCGGGAAAGTTGCCAGTTCCAAGTCAGGCACAATATTGCTCGAATGTTGCAAGGAAATTCTAGACATTTTCCTATGATATTTAGATTATTTGCAAAAGTGTTCTTGTGATGGTTATTGAATCACATATCTGATGCATTTGTTAGAAGCACTATTCCTCCTAAACTTGGCATAGCGTCCTCTTCTTACTCCTCTCTGTTGGGATTAGTAAGTAATTTTAGATCCTTTAATTGATAACAAATAAATCCGGGGATAAGAAATTCAAGTTTGGAAAGACCTTTGCTTGAAAAAGATTACCTTAAAATTAAGGGTCTGTTGCTCTATAAATACTTTATCGATAAATACTTCGAATGCTCCTAAGATTTTCTTATAATAGATCAAGAGAGTTCGATGAAAAATTCTAGAGTATGCAAGAGGCTTAAGGCTGATGTTTGAATTAACTCAAAATTATTTTCTTCCTTGTATACTATTTTTTTCCATATAATGAAGAATTTAAGTCTTTTAAAGTTCATTCTTTTTGGATCTATACTTTATTATTTATTTTCTTGATTATTCTTTTGGTATCAGGACCTTTTCTTCCCAATAGTACCTCTCCATGGATCATGTAGAGAACTCTCCTTTTCTCCGGTCCATTTTGTTCAAGCCACTAATGTTTTGACCCCCTCTTTTCTCTTGGGGAGATCAACATTCTATTGCATTTCATATCTAGTGAATATTTATCCTATAATCTAAGTGGACACATTAGTACTGCTTGTGGAGTCTACTTATCTTTAATAATTGATTTTGTGGCAGCCCAAAAGTAGAGTAGCCACACCAAGTCAAACATTCACTGTGGTCTATCCCAACAAGTTTATTTTTTACTTGAGACTTATAGAGGGTTGCTGACATCTACGATCGCTAGCTAGAGAGGTCTGAAATGGACATGTAAGGTTAGAGAAATTCTAGGAGTATGACATATATGTTATGCATACATTTCTTTCAAGTGCAGGCAGGAGTCGACAAGGTTTTCAAGGCAGGACATGATGATGGCGGGGAGAGTCTTAGCCATGGAGAGTGCACTGGCACTATCAAGACCCACATGCCCGTGCCTTTCTCAGCCAAGAAATGTCAGGACTTCAATGAGTGTCACCATGAGATACCTGATAAGTCTCTGCAGGTCCTCTACATTCATTGACCATTCATCATTCATTGCATAATGCTTGTTGACCGCTCGCAGCTAAGCTGGTCCTCTCGATACATCTCCATGATCTGTAGTGGTCAACTACGGCTTGATATTATTATTTTTGGGCAGGGAATTGGACCAGCACGAAGATATCAAATCATCAAGTATTTTAGCGCTTAATGCAAGGGTAGATGTATCGCGTATCACGAGCCTCATGTTCGAGGAATCACTGAACGCAGGATATATTAACTACGTTGCATGCGCCATGCACGTACGCAGGATATAGTATACGTACTTTTTCGATTGGCAAGCCTACATTTGATTCATCATCATATATCATCGTGACGTATTTGAGCTAGCATGCATGACCTACAAGGAGCACTCACGTAAAGGCGACAAGTAGGGACCCGAAACCTGTTCCCCTGTCGAGAGATCTGCTCGAGGTGGGGCGGTGCCCGATCGATTTAGTGCACCCAAACTCCACCGTTACCTCACTCGTGGAGCACGAGGAATGGTCATCGGCCATCAAACAACACCTAAAGGCTTATCATCTCAGCTTTCAAGGCTCATCAACATCTCATCCCTGTTTACGCGTCATCGTAAGTTCACGGACAAGAACATACTTAGCACCTCAACAACACGAAAACTATAAGCATCAAACTAAAGCGATTCTCGTGTCAGTCGCCAAGAAGATGAGAGGTACATGCACTCCTTTTGCAAAGGAAAATGCTAATTGGGAGGGGGGACGATGCGTGGGGGTTAACATCGTTGATGGCATTTTTATAGAGTTGATGTTTCGGCAGATGAATGCTTGCATTGGATTATGATGTCCGAGCGCTACATGTTTCTTTAGGAATTGAGTGCTGCAGAACTTGTGGATGGTTTTTGACAAAGGATGGGAGCACAGAGAGAGGCCAAACAGTCAAAATCGGAGACATAAATATCATGTTGTTCCTATGAAATTGTTTCTCAAATGATTCATCTAAGCTGCATATAGTATATAACATACTATATATGATGACTTATAAATTATCTTTCTTAAATGTGATGTGTTTATTGATTAAAGCAAATCAACAATGATATGAAAAAAGTAGATGTTTATATTGTCAAAATAAGCATATTACCTAATGTTATATATGACAATGAATGAAGGTCAACATTACTATATCATATATCTATAAATACATATCGCTTCTTAAAGTAAAGAAGGTCAACATTTTTTTTTTTTGTTTGAACATACTATTAAATATGTAGTATACATCATGAAATTATTTTTTTGTCCTCTGCTTAAAGTATTATAGTAAAGTGTGGATGACTAAGTCAAATTCAGTTACTATGACATGGATTTCCAAGGAATTGACATGACATGGTACCAATACTATAACTACACAATTTTGGCATATCAATGGTCTGACAACTACTCATGTTGGTGGTCACAATTTGGTCACTATGTGGTATATGACCATCTTAATCACCACATGGCTATGTGTCATTGTTACACGACTCTCATGTGGTCGTCACATCATCACCATATTCTTTGTTGTCCCCATGGCAACTATTTAATCCTTTTACGTTGTACGACCCATCCAATCGTATTAATACTGTTAGGTAGAGGCTAACACAAATACTCTTGACGAAAAGACTAATCTCGTTTTCTTGTGTTCTCGAAGCGCTTGCAACACCTGATTCGATATATCTTGTTTGGTTCTTTGCGTCTTATTTGTTTTACTGTAGGGTTTTTGACTGGAAAACTAGAGTTGGCCGTGAGCTATGCAATGCCATAGACATGGAAGAGTCGTGTGAAGCTTAGCTTCCAACCTCATCCGATAACTCTCACCTGGGTAGTTTTCCGGGAGGGCCATTCATTCTCAGTCAAACGTCGCAACACTGGAGCAATAAATGAGATGTGTTTGATTACAGAGTAGAGGCATCACAAATCACTTCCGAGCATCATCTTTTTCTGCAGGATTGCCCTCCCGAGACTTGCAGCCTGAGGTGACACCTTTGACTATATGGTGTACAGGGGTGGTCATGATCAATCCAAATTCTTTTTCTTTGAGGAAAGTTGGGTTGTCCCATCCGAGCTAATCATGCGATGGCAATGCTATCAACCTGCGGTAAGCATCGTGCCACGCAGATGTTTAAAAAGTCAGTGTTGGCTGCTTCTCCATTTCTCCTAAAATGAAGGTTTCTTTTCATTCATCATGCAGGAGCGGGGATGCTCTCTTCTTCCTCTCATGCTTCCTTCGATCCCGTGGTTAAATGGCTGTGGGTATTCGTTTCTTGTGTCGTTCGACCTCCGTGAGATAGCAGCAGTGACAGAATTTGGAGTTGCGGATCGTTGACCTTTCACTGCACGTCTACCGAAGTAATTCCTCACTTCCGAAGCACACAGTTATTGCAAGCTTGTCCTAGGCTAAACAGCCATAAAAATCTTTCTCCATCATGGTCATGGTGACGTTGTCATTATATCTACATGACGATCGAAGATAGCACAACTGCTCATGCCTCGCCTAGGTATTCGAACATACATTGGAACTGACTCTCTTTCTCGCAGGATCCGACCGTATTCAATTGATATGAGGTTGATGTTTTCCAGGGAGGAGGAGGAGAAGAAGAAGACAAGGGTTTCAGCGGTAGATTGTGTGTTGGGAACCAACACATCCCAACGCTCTTGTTCCATATTCCTTGCTGTTTTAGGAAGGAAAATTTAGGGTTCTTACGGAGCAATGCTAATAATGCCGCTTCTCATGCAAATATTCTAGGCAAGTGGGTGGGTGGCATCTCATCCGTCAGCACCTTTTTCTGACGTGGCCTAATGAGAAGCTGCCGTGAAAGTGTCGTGGCCCTTCTCATGAGATTAGACGTGAAGGTGGGAGAGTCGTTCAAGGTTAGGATTAAGGATTTCCAATTACTGTTTCAGCATCCCACAAAGATGTTCCAGCTGGGTTATATATGGTCATCCTCGAAGAACATTATACTCTCTTCTTCTTTTTGTGCAGATGCTGAAAACACTGTTGCAGTGGAATAATTATTAGAGAAGATAATAACGTGCTAAGGCTCAGCAGAAAGTTGCAATTATTAGAGAAGGTATTGAAGTCCAAAGAGACAACAGTGGGACAATTTAACCGGTTTGGTAATGGTATCTCGTGCCTCCTCTGCTTCTCAGGCTTGTTTGCTGCACAGATATGTCTGTCTGAAAGATGTGATGTAGTGGCTGAGCCAAAAGAATGCACCACTTTTTGGATATTCCTGTAGGAGCGCCCTAAGAGCAAGCAAGCATCGATGCCATCGAAGACACACTGACACCTTCGCCTCCACAGTAACTTCGTCCAATGGCATATCTCCAGCTCTCGGCCATGGAATTGGCAACTGTCCGGCTTCAACTCATCCGTCACCCAACCTTTCTCTCCTTTCCAACAGCTAGCTGTGCCTTTAGGCAAGTCTATGGCTTTTCTCCCCTCCTTTAGATACCGCCTTAACATGGCACAGATCTCAGGTGGAGCAAACGTAGATCCTCCAAGACGAAGAGAGAGGACAAGGGACAACCAAATGACTCTTTTGGAGACCACTCGAGCTCAAACCGTCCTCATGATCCAAACAATGACACCTAGCATCCAAATGCATGCACCAGGCCTCCATTAGTCCTTCGCAGATGCTGAGAGCACAGGCGAAAGGAAGAGAGAGCGAGAGAGAGAGAGAGAGGTGTCAGAATAGCTGTCTTCCTTCTCCGGACAGCATCTTTTTCTTGAAGCGACTCCTCGAGTTACATTTCATATTTTTTTTTTCATTTAAGACCCCTCAAAATCTCTTATTGACCAAAATACCTCCAAAATTCACTAACCCGTTTAAGTTAATTTATGTGATTATGTATGATCTGGAGATAGAAATAATTGAAATACGATATATTACTATAATGTCAATTTTATGTGATTTGAAGTGCCAAAATTTGGTAGCGGATATCAATCGTGGTCGGACAACGTTAGCAATGATATCATCTGTTTTGAATTTGAACCGGCCTATTTCCGGTTGGGCCGGAGTAGGGCGTCAGGAACCGGTTCGGTGGGTTAATGATGGCTCGTAAGGGCGTTAAGTGAATATAAATATCCGAGGTAGGGGCTTTTATGGAAATATACCATTTTCTTTCGTTTTTCTTGTTGATGGGGGCCAGCTGGCCGCCCTGATTCTCTCACAGCTCGCCACGTACCGCTCACCTGTGGTTATCGCTCTTTGACGACGTGGACTCCACCACCCCCCACTTACCTACTTATATACCTCCCCGTCTCGCCCAACCCGCAGCTCCGTGGACTCGTCACTGCTCCTCCCACCCCCACTCCCTGCTTCTTCGCGACCCGTGTCCTCTCTCTCTCTCTCTCGCGCGCGCTCTCGCTCTCGCTCTCTCGCAACAGTGTGCCGGGCTACGGGAACGAGATGCCTTCCGATCGTGATCTAGAGGCTGGTAGTCATGATGATATCAATGGAGGAGTTGCCACCGCAAGAGTGAACTCCATCACCTCCTCTGCTTCTTGCTTCCCATTCACTCTGAAAGTACTACGTCTCTGTCATTCATCTTTCCTCACTTGTACGCGTTCCAACGTGATCCGCTAACGGAGAAGTCGATGCCTTATCTTCTTTTGTCATGTGTGTAGTTTATGGATGTTTCCTACCGCCTCAAGCTCGATCCGGTGTCGGGTTCCGGAGGTAATGGAATCAGGCGCATCCTCCACTCCGCTGGCAGTTCCTCTGCAGCTCCTGAAGAGAGAGTTATCCTCAATGGCATCAGCGGCATGGTGTCGCCCGGTGAGATGCTCGCCATCCTCGGCCCCTCCGGCAGCGGGAAGTCCACTCTGCTTAGCATCCTCGCGGGCCGACTGCAAGGAAAACACACCGGCACCGTGCTCGCCAACGGCCACCGGCTCACGAAGTCCGTCCTGCGACGGACCGGCTTCGTGACGCAGGACGACGTGCTCTACCCGCATTTGACCGTGCGAGAGACGCTGGTGTTCTGCGCCATGCTCCGGCTGCCGAGGACGGTGGCGAAGGCGGATAAGGTGGCGTCTGCCGAGGCGGTGATAGCGGAGCTGGGGCTGTCCAAGTGTGCTGACACCTCGGTGGGCGGGCCGTTCGTGCGGGGGATCTCCGGCGGGGAGCGGAAGCGGGTCAGCATCGGGCACGAGATGCTGGTGAACCCGAGCCTGTTGCTGCTCGACGAGCCGACGTCGGGGCTGGACTCGACGGCGGCGAGCCGGCTGGTGGCGACGCTGGGCGGGCTCGCGAGGCAAGGCAGGACGGTGGTGACGTCGGTGCACCAGCCGGCGAGCCGGGTGTACCAGATGTTCGATTCGGTGCTGCTGCTCTCGGAGGGCAGCTGCTTGTACTTCGGCAAGGCCAGGGACGCCATGGACTACTTTGGCTCTGTTGGCTTTGCTCCCAAGTTCCATGTCAACCCCGCTGACTTCATGCTGGATTTGGCCAATGGTCAGTACATCTACTCCAATTCCCTTCATGTTTTTATGCTTATGCATCAATCTTTACTATATATATATATATACATATGCATATGTATATTTTTTTGGAAGATCTCATACCTCTTAATAGATGAAATTCCAAGACATGTTAAATGAAACTAAATCAACATCCTGTGTTCTTCCAGAAAACAAAGATCAAACAGTGAGTAATATAAAAAAGTGTTTAGGTGTTAGATTATTTCTGGCAGATTCCTGTCTACATAAACTTTTTTAGCTAAATAAACACAAAACAAGAAGAGAAAAATCTCAAAACCATGCAACACGCAAGTCAAAATCCCTTAAAATTTCCATCTTTGATGAGTTTTGCCATTTGGAGTAGAGAAAGGTGGGAATTATATTAGTGAAGGAAATCAGAATAATAGGTGTATTATTACATACAAAATCCATCTGCACTCGCTTTGTGCTTGGCATCTACAATTCCGAAAGTTGTGGTTCTTATTCTTCTCTCTTTACTCTTTAGACTTTGTTTTGAGAGGTATGTGCACAAGTAGCGAGTCAAAGAGCAATGATACCCTCTATGTGGGTGCTAGATTTGGTTTGGTTTTTGCTGCTTTTGGCAGCTACCTCATTCATGTAGAGTGTGGCATGGGCAATGCCAATGGCTGATACAGAGACCTTGCTGCAGTTGCAGTGTCTTGGTGCATAAACAAGCTAAGGTAAGGTAAACAAGAGGAATCGTTGGTGAGATGCTGTGATGAGATAGTTTAGGATCAGAGGTATAAAGCCTGTGTCCTCCTTGTGCTGCTCTTCTCCTCCATTGCCTCACTTTGGGCACCCAATAAACTAGAGAAGAGCATTGTTTGCTTGGGTCACACAGTCCTCTCCGTGATGCTAAAATCTAATTAGGGGAGTGTGATGTGTTTTACTTATCCGAAAGCTATTATTATCTTCGAATGCTTTGGTTGGATGGCTGTGCTTCATGACCACTCAGAGGACACCTGGTGGAGGTAGTGGGGGAATAAATGGATGATATCAATAAGTAGTAGTAGTACACTTTGTCTGGTTGAGGCAGATGATAGTGTTTTTGGGTCTACTTTATCTCTCTTTTTGGCTTCCTTTTGCAAGGAATTGACCCAACTTTTTTTGGTCCCTCCTTCTCCATCTAAAAACTGGATGTGAGATGTACTCTTGTGAAAAGGATTAATAATAAATGTGTTCTTATCCTTGCAAGCTGAGACACTATTTGTCTGACCCATCTTTAATTATTGGGTACTAAAGAAGCAATCTTTGAAAGTAATTATTTAAAATGTTGAGAAAAATTAAGAGAGAAAAGTAATTATTTGGTCAATGAGAGCTTATGTTTGAAAACCAGGCAGGTTAGGGACCAGCTTTAATTAGATGTTCTGTTGACTGAGCCCCCACTTGAAGCTTTGAGCTTTCTATTGTGAAGAGAGAAAGCCTGAAAGTGACTGCATGCTTATTTAACTCAATGGCATTACCACAATGATCATTTAATACCCAATGTGTGGAGAACACAGTAAGGTTTCAGACAACATCCTAATCTGTTGTTGGTGTTCCACATATCTTCTGCATGATTGTTCACTTGATCATTCTTTGGCATATAGAAAGAGGAGTCAAGAAAAGTGGGGTTGGAAACCAGAAATCAAGTTGTGTGCTGCATGCATCCCTGAAAGTGTAATGGACCACCTGGACCACCCACAGCACTATCACCAGGAAACAACCTAGGCCAACCAGTTCTACTTTTCCATGTGTGTTCTTTTGATTTGGACCTTGATGATTCCCAAGTTTCCTCAGCTTGAACTTGATGAAGAATCATGTAAGATCAGAGTTTACATCTTAAACCCTCACTGGATGTGGTGGTGGTCCTTGTCGCAGGGGTCACTCAAACAGATTACCAGGGTGATGCAGAGAAGTCAGCTGTGAAGCAGTCTCTGATCTCATCTTACAACAGAGTGTTGGCACCAAAGGTGAGGGCGGGGCTGACTGCTGCTGTCCCCAGAAATGCCACTCACACAGGTAGGAATTGTTTGATGCTTGAATCGAATGTTGCATCACAGTGTGTAGTTGATCGAGAAGAGGTTGTGATGTGACGGAGTTTTGGGCTCTCTTGATGAAGCAGGTAAGGATGTCTGTGTTGAGAGAGGGAGGAAGGAGCAGAGGAGCATCAGCTGGTGCAGCCAGTTCTCCATCCTCCTCCAGAGAAGCCTCAAGGAGAGGCGGCACGAGTCCTTCAACTCCCTCCGAGTCTTCCAGGTCATGGCGGCCGCAGTACTCTCCGGGTCCATGTGGTGGCACTCCAGCATCCGTGACGTCCAAGACCGGCTCGGCCTCCTCTTCTTCATCACCATCTTCTGGGGCGTCTTCCCCTCCTTCAACGCCGTGTTCACGTTCCCGCAGGAGCGAGCCATCTTCATCAAGGAGCGGTCGTCCGGCATGTACAGCTTGTCGTCCTACTTCGTGGCGAGAATGGCGGGCGACCTGCCGATGGAACTCATCCTCCCCACCGTCTTCACCCTGATACTGTACTGGATGGCTGGGCTGAGAACAGAGCCAGGGGCGTTCCTGCTCACGCTCGCGGTGCTCCTCGGGTACGTGCTGGTGGCGCAGGGCCTTGGGCTGGTTCTCGGCGCCGCAATCATGGACGCGAAGCAGGCTTCCACCATCGCCACCGTCACCATGCTCGCCTTCCTGCTCACCGGGGGATTCTACGTGCAGAACATACCGAGCTGCCTGGCGTGGTTGAAGTACATCTCCTTCACCTTCTACTGCTACAGGCTTCTCATCGTCATTCAGTACGGCGGCGGCCAAATGGATTACCTGCTCGCTTCGTCGCATCACAGGAACAAAAGGGACGCGGACGGCGAGCTGGGGGCGCAAGTCAGCACGTCGGTGTGCATCGCAGCGCTGCTCGCCATGTTCGTAGGGTACAGGGTCTTGGCGTACATGGCTCTCAGGCGCACCAAGGCATGAGCAGAGCAGTGATATGATGTGTGTCTGAGGCTTACATACTAGAATAAAGAAGACCAAGTCCGGATGACGGAACACAGAAGCAAGTCGTGGGAGTGAACAAGTGTATAGGAAACTGGGAGTGCGTAGGAAGCTAACAAGAAGCAGAGATCGATTCAAATGCTTGGTGAATAGGAATGTAGTCTGTGGTGCTTGTGCACTGTAAGGAAGCAGAAAGGTGCTTCTCCTTCGTGTCACGAGGATGAACACCAACATGATGAACCAAATAAAATGATTGTTCTTGTTTGATATCGTTGCTTTTCTTGGTTGGAATCAACTATCAAGGAAATTATTCGTTTCAAGTATCATATCTGATCTTACGGTCATCATCTTATCATGAACATTAATGTTTGAGACAAGCTTTATGAGAACTTTTAATTGCATCCATCGGTGAAAGGGAAGGCAGAACAAAAGGGGTGCCGATGGATGCAGGAGAGAAGCCTTTATTCCTTTGGCAAGTCAGCTGCATGGATCCTTGCTATTTGAAGAACAAAGCGATGCAGTATTATTATTATTGTGTCAAAGCGTACAAATGAGAGCATATGCATCTCGGCAAGCCTCTTATTGCAGAGAACATTGCATCCAGAAAAAGAAGATAATGTGAGGAATAATGTCTGCTCATCTCATGTTTTGCATCAGCAAACAGTAAGTTATTCACAATGCTAAGAGAACACACCCTTTATTCCAACCAATTGTCTTCCGCAGATTGCATGATCAGTGACTGTTTGAAAGGGTTAGACAGCACCAGTGGTTTCTCCTTTATTCGCATGACATCGATAGAAAAGAATGGTTGGAAGAAAATGATTGCTTGATATTGAGCCCATTTATGTCACACGATATGACAAGAATGGAAAGGTAGGCATGTGAATTGTGATAGTCATTTTCTTCGACACCATCTGCTGAGCTTCTTATTTCTAAAGCAGGATGTCAATGGGTTTTGGATATATGTCAGGTCAGCAAGCAGCAACGGGAATGAGTATAACTTATTGACTGCTGAAGGATGAGAATAAAAAAACAAACAAACAAACAAACAAACAGAAATGAAAATGATGAAAAGTAAAGAAAGATGGGAGAGAGCAAATGATACAGTTTGGGATTACAGCTAAGGATGTAAAAAAAAAAAAAAGAAATGGACTTTTTCTCTTGGAGAGAGTCAGGAAAATTTCAAAGAATAAATAACTCTTTAGGATTGGTGAGTTGCAATACTACAACTACTACAATTTAAATCTCCACAACTAATTATAGTCTACCACCTGAAACCCAGTGTCCATGAAACATCAGAAAGCATTTGCAAGTTGATTGAGATCTTAACATCTAGACCTTTCCTTGATTCTAATGTACAATAGAATAACAGACATGACTTGGTATAATCTCAAGCCAACCAAAATGAACTAATTTGATCTTGATCTTTTTATGTGACCGCTTGAGTAAACAATATACGGCTTTTTATGAACAGCTGCAACAAATACAACAAACTGAACTATAATTTTTTATGGATTCTAGAAACTAAGCAAAACATATTGTCATCCAAGAGAGTTTTCAGCGTGCAAGAGAGTTGTTTCTTCAGTCTCCGGTAAAAAGGTAATCGGTCCTAACAAAAAGCACCAAAAGCCTGGCCATAACACATATATCTAAGTTAGCAAAGAAATGAAGCTTCAGGAAAAATGCCAACTAAATTTCTTAAAGGAGAGAAACCACCTTAGGAAGGAAAAGGAAAAGGAAAAGGAAGTTAAGATCTCAAATTACAATAATCATCTTTAGCTGCTAGTACACAATCAACAGATTCCTATAAGGACCCAAATATCCCCTTACAACACTCAGAAATCTCTGATAACCCAGTTCAGCTGCTTGATACATCTGATGTGATCGCCTAATCACATTAGATGGTTTGGCCAAACATAGCTAATAGAGTATGTTTGCTCAAATGTAATTAAAATATACTGATTAATGATGTTGGTGTTTCAAACGCCGAAAAACCCAGCTGAAATCTTCCAAAGTAGGATGCTAATGCAGCTCTTCTTTTGGATAAATGGTACATGCAAAATCAAATGGCAATCTAAGATCAAGCATACATAAAAGCTTGTGTTGAAGGTTGCTCAGTTCAGGCTGTTCAGCTAGCTACAAAGAGGATTGCATGAACTAATGTTTTAATAAGGGGAGAAATAATGAAAAAAATCTAATCATCTAATGATGAGCAACTGCTCAACAACAATAACAACAACAACAAAACTGTAAGTCTCAACTATTTAAAGTCAGTTACATAGATCTTTTGTCGTCGTTGACAACTGTAAAGTGTCATATGCCTACTTAAGTTCAAAGTACTTAAGTTTTTATTTATAGTTTCTATTAAGGTCTTTGTAGGTCTTCCAATACCTTTTCTCGTACCACTAACATTAATCAATTCATCTCTTCTGACTAACCGCATCCAAAGGTCTCCTAAGTACATGTCCGTATCATTTTAAATGATTTTCTCTTATCTTATCATTTATCGAAGTGATACCAGGTTGTTCCCAAATAAAAGTATTTTTTTTCCTATCTTTCCTAGTAACTTCATGGATCCATCTTAATATTTTCATCTTGACAACACAAACTTTTTGTATACGTTGTTTCTTAATTGTCCAGCACTCAGATCCTTAAAGTGCTGTTGGTCTCACAACTGTCTTATAAAATCTTTCGTTTAATCTCAAAGGTATCCAATGATTACACATGACTCCTGGCACCCCTTGTTATTTTAATCATTCTATTTGTACTCTATAATCTATAAAAAATATCTTTATCAATTTCTTCATCTTGTTGAATAATTGATCCAAGATACTTAAGACTCTTATTTAAAGGAACTTCTTCTCCATCGAACTTAACTATATTCTCTTATTTAGAATTACTAAGAATGCATCTCATATATTCAGTTTTAGTCCTACTCTCAACTAGGAAACTATCAATTTCTCATAAAGGAGCAAATCTAAAATAACATGGACAAAAAATGATAGTGAAAACATATAAGAATTAAGGTGCAGGTTGAAAGTTCATTACATAAGTTGAGTATCTACATTCTTGATAATAGAAATGTTGAGAATATGTTAAATAATTCAAAGCTTCTAGAGTCGGAAGAAGGCAGATGCATCACACATTTTAAAATAATAAATTAACTGCAGTTCATGAAGCAGAAGCGTAGAAGCAGCATTTACTTGGAGATAAGATTAGCTTACCTTCAAGAGGTAATTTTTCGTAAATCTAGTTCAATTGCCGCTCTTCCTTCTAGTTCTTAATTTCACAGCATCTTTTAAACTCTTTGGGCCTTTACTGTGCTGTCTCACCGCTGGAGCTCCTAAGACTCTAGTGCTAGAACTAGAAGCACCTGTCGTATGCTCAACACTATATTCAACAGTCATCTCATTGCTTGTAACAACATTGTGTTCCTTAACTTTAGTTGAAGGACCTGTACATCCATCAATGGTGATCTGTTACAAGTGGCAGCAGAACTTCCGCAACAATAATATTATTCAGAATGAAAACATGATAGACATCTTCAGAAGAAAACAATCAAAAGCAGGGGGAACGCAAGATTAAATCTCTTCCAAAAAGTCAAATGCCTAGGTTGATTGGTCTTGTTCAGCTCTTCTTTACTAGACGTTGCCACAAACTGTCACATGCTATGCATGTGTCTAAATCCTATTGGCTAAAATCTGCAGCACTGAATTCTCACCAGTGCTTTGCAACAGTGTCCTCACCGCTAAAAACATTTTAATACCAAAAAGTGTATATTATCATGTTAGACAACATAATTACTACTGTACATTAGTATCCTAATAAAAATCTATCACTTAGCTGAAACAAAAACTTAATCAGGGCAAAAAACATTTTTCAGAAACAATACTAAATCAAATTTTCATCATTGCATCAATGCACAATGGCGGAAGACACAGCACGCTGTGTCTTGGTTTCACATAGCTGAAACAAAAACTTAATCAGGGGAAACAAAATTTTCAGGAAACATGCTAAATCAAATTTTCATCATTGCATAAAGGCAACAATGGAGGAGCGAACGTAGCAAGCAGCAACTTGATTTCACAATAACTCATTTAACTGGAATAACTTTGATGCTTATGGATGGTTTGTGACAACTAGGTATTTGTTGGTTTACAAGAGTGATGATGTTATATGGATATTTGGAGCATAAACACAATCTGGCAAACTTTTAAGGGTATACATGTCCAAAAAATTTGATGCATAGATATCTTGGGGTTCAGATAAAAATATGGGAATAAAAGGATGTGATTTTACCAGTCATCAAAGTATATGACTTGCCTGATGCCTTACTGAGACCACAAAAAAAATCATAAAATCCATCTCAAGAGGTAGGACAATAGGGGGAAAAGTATTCAAATACTGCTAGAAAAAGAAATGGGTGTAATTTTGCTCTCCTGTAAACTTTTTGTGATGGTTGCCAACTGGGTCATACAATATTCAAAAGACTATTGTTTTGCGTCAGTGAACAACTGCAAATCTTTATTATGGATTTTTCTTTAAGAATGTTTTCTTGAAGCACAAAGCGACTTGTTATCTTATTTTTCCCCCTCTTGGGTTTTCCTTCAGCTTCAAATCTCCCTCTTCCCACCAGTCTTCTAGAACTGGGCCAACTGATTGAACGAGTTGACCTGAGCATCTGTGTCACAGAACCTTATTTCTAGCCAAATCTCGCATTTTAATCAAGATCACATTCAACTCAAGAAAACACCGAAACAATCATAACAATAACTGCCTACTGTCAGACTACAGATAAGTAAGAATCAGCTAGGATGTTTATGAGTGACAAAATTCTGTTAAATTACATACACAATATTTATAATTTTGTATTCTGAGGGTATTCCCAATCCCACCTTTTTGTAGTCAGAGAGCAAGGTAACAGTTGATAGCATCCCTACAAAATAAATTGTATGTATTCCTAAGGGGATCACTAACCATATGTAGTCAAGTGATGTAACCACCAAGAGGATCCCTACCTTTATGTAATAGCATATTATGTTCGACTACCTGACACACAAATATAAAAGTAAAAGATTCAATTATATGATCAATAAATCATGTCTTCTGGGACTAAAATTATTGATCATAAAGTTCAAAATGTTTAGCTTCGAATTTAGAATTAACGAATCATACATCCCAAGAGGCATACAACAATTCACAATACATATTTCATAGTTTTTCTCTGTCTTTATACTAGATTAGAATGTTTCATAAGTTCCTGAATATTACAGATTTTTAGCTATTCTAATATTCTTATTTTTCTCATTTTTACATTTTTAATTTTATTGAATTTCTAATACATATTATAAATCTCACCAAACTGAAATCTCAGTCATCCATATCACCTACTCTGGATCTTGATACAATTCTTCAAAAATCTACTCTTGATCCTGTTTTCAATTTTTTAAGCATTCACAAACAAGACTAGATTGAATGCATGGATAAGAAAAAAATATTGACAAATGTGATTCAAAAGTTTAAACCTTGTTCCAGAAAAGGTAAATACATTGCTAACTAAAATTTACTAATCGTAAGGGGCAAATATCTCTGATGCTTGGAGTGTTGTGCACTATTTAATGGCTAGCTGACTAGAACCATCTTTGGACTCACATAATTGGCAGAAAAAATAGCTGGATATAAATTCAACCAGGGGCAACAAAATGATGCAGAGGACAAGCATGTCCTAAAAGATCAAGTTATACCTGGTAAAGTTGGAAAGCTTGTAGCCAAATGTGAAGAAATCCCCCTTGAGTATGGATCCCTAAAATTGGAATAGATAATTCTTCACATGATGAATACAACTAAAATAAAGTTTAAGATTCAACACTGGAATATATAGTAATATAACAAAAGAAACACAATTATACAGAAAAGTTACCAATTTGCAGGACCACGAACAAATGCATCGGTATATCTTCCTTGGCTAATGCTCTCGTGCTTTGTTCTTGTGTCAACTGCCAACGCATCACCTTGATTAGAGTTCTCTAGTTCATCCAATGGCATATATGCTAGATGTTCTATTAAGTTCTCAACTTGTTTCTCCTTCATGATGACATCAGAAAGACTAACTTGGTTTGCCACTTCTACTAAATAATGGTTAGCCTTTTGTGATGCTCTCTCAGTGTTGTATATCTCTACCTGAAAATCCAGTAGAACAATTTTATACAACTGCCAGAGAGTTGGCTAACATAAAATAAAAAAGTTCTCCGAGATCAACGACAAGTTACTAGGTCATATGTGTTGTATGGTCTCACAGAAATATATATCAAATACTCCAAAACATCCTTTAAGGGAAGTTATTGTGGACAATTAATCCAAGAATTAGACTCGGACAATAAAAAAAGGCTCTACCATTGGGTTCAGGAATTTGGTTGGGATAATAAATTTTGCTATTGTTGTTGCACAATAATTTTTTTAATTGATAGTCACAGGTCTACAGTTAGATAATAAGATAATCAGCAAAAATTTCCTTTATTAATTTATAGTTAGCTATCCAATGCACCATATAAGAAAAACAGTTGTATTATACTATTATGTACTTGAACCCCCTCACATGGCAGCCCCTTTGGTTATGCAAATTTTTTTTTCTAGCAGGATCGCATTTTTGAAAGTTCGAGTTTTAACAAGAATACTTCACTCTGACAATTATGAATAAGAAAGCATGCAAGTCCAAGAGGCATATTGGTAAATCATTATCTTATTTAAAAAATTAATCGTTACTTATCTTTGTTGAGCATTGTGAATCATTATCTTACTTCAAAACTAATCTTTACTTTAGTTATCTTTGTTTAGCATTGGTTTAATCCATAGTTAATAGCTTTGGGTAAAACTCTCTCTCATGAAGTAGATAATCAAAAAGAGCACCAGTAATTGATATATGTTAGAAGAGGATCATTACATGAACAAAACACCCTGCTATACATAGAACTTAGCAGTACAATCAACCCAAAAAAGAAGGAACATCTCATATGCAAATCATAGTTCATTCAATCATAATATCAGAAAGAACCTAGATATGCTATCAAATCCAATAACCATTTTTTAGTTATCATGATGATACAAGAGCTAAAATTAGAAATACAAGCCCATGTGTACATACTGACTAAAACTACTCCACAAGGAAGGATATGCCATATGCAATTCTGAGCCATGCAACCATGAAAACAACTAAACATCCTACTGTTTTAGCCAACCACACTTGTCATGCTCTTACAGATAAAAACCTACCATATGTACAAAATTCTATCACATCTAAACAAACAAGCAAACACAAAAGAGAGGATCTTGTCAGACTCACTGCATGCTTTATTTTACTTGTAATATCAGCAGCTTTCGCAGAAGCAATTTGTAAACACTGCATTATTATGCTTGACATGACACCCACTCCTCCAGCCTTCTGAACAGCACAAATGTCACCATTCGAGTTCATTGTAAAAGTCATCCTGCCGCCCATCACCATCTCTTCCTTATGTGTTGGATCAATCACCTAGAGAACATAATATTCCAGATCAGTTGGCATGAACTAGAAAAAACTAGTTCATTACCTCTAGCAAAAATTTTAAGAAGTTGATTTTGAACGTACTCTTCATCATACCATGATGTTACCCTCACCAAAAACTGCAAAAGTTACTGCAATAGGAAGATGATGGATTATTAGAGGCAATGGTTCCCTAACCTGAAAAAATATAAGATATAAATAATGATATATTTGCATGTTTGCTAAAATTAGGCATTCTGGTTTTGAAGTTTAGCTAGTGAAATAAAGCTAAACAAGAAATTTTAAGATAATTTAGACATACAGCTTATGGTAGCCAAATATGGCAAAGAACTTTTGAATTTTACATTGAGGTGATAAGATTTGACTTGACCTCAGCATCATGCATTATGAGCTCCTGACCGTCATCACCTCCTAATGTACAATCAGGCCTCCGAAACGTCAAGAGGGCAGCCAAAGCGGCGATATTAGCAGCATCAATGAGATTTCTAATTATTAGAAACAGACAATCAGCATTTGAAAGAAGAATATTGCTTAAAAGGATATTATTTAGAAACTACAACTCCTTTCCATACCCTCCATTATCAACAATGTGAAGATCCACACGTATGGACCATACTGATTTCCCTACAACAACACATAACGATTCCATATCCATAGCCCTGCTTTCCCTGTAATATAACTTTATTTTAAGTAGATTGTAGTTTGTCCATAATTTGAATTGAAAATGATTCCATTATTTTTATGCCCAATATCAAGCCCGCCAGTGTGAAATCATGTATGTAAGATCTTTAGCATGTTGCAGTATCAATATGCACCAGTAAATTACAACAAAACTCACCGAAGTCCACGATCTATAACACGGCCAAGTTCAACAGCAAATTCTCCAGGGCGTCCTGCCTCAAAAGATGGATCAGCCATTGGTGAAAATTCAGTAAAAATTGAGAGAGTCCCTTCGTTTGGCCTATCTCGATAAGGTTGAACCAGCTGAGAAGTCACGTAGCTCATCACACGTGTCTGACCTAGTTGCACTTCTGATAAACCCTGTTCTCTGCAGGTAAAACTAAGTCCTGACTAATGATTTTTGAAAGTTAGTCATTTAATGATGCACATACAGTGTTCAAAGTGAATACAAGGACACAAAGCTTATATCTCTTACATGGGAACTTACAGTAGGCAGGTACAAATGACAGTAGAAGCTACCATTGGAATAACAGATAATGTGTCCGTTAAACACTGATATACAAGTGTACATAAATGTAGCATGAACACAACAGAAACCAGAAGCTGTAGATGACATAGATCAAGAATATGCAAAAGTGACAAGAAAAAGGTGCAGCAAGACAACTAAGAAAATTAAGAATGAAAAAACCATGTATATATCTCCAGAAGATGCATTTCTACTAGCTATTAGTAAATTCCAACCAAAAACTTAAAAAGAAAAAACACTAAAAGGAAGAAAGCAAGTGAAAATTTTCCTTTCTCACTTGTTCTTGTAAGACACACCAAATCATTTTCAGTTGCAACTTTTTTTCCATTTTGAGGAACGGGAGGGAGGGTTAATTTGGCATCCCCAATCCACTAAATGTAACCAAATCAACAAGGACAGTATTCCAATTTGGTTCTCACCTCACCTACAAATATAAACATGCTTTCTCTCCGCGGGTAAAATACTTGGAGGCAACCAAGAAGTGTTGCACAATCATCGTAGGAAACTAAGCTAAGCACGGGCATAGTAAGTCTCATACTATTTCAATGGTATTCTGATTGTAAAAGAGTTCCTTTTGAACAAAGATGTGATCACACAAGATTTAGTATATATTAATTCTTAGGCACTTAAAATGAAGAATAGACACAGTTTTATAAAGTTCCTCAGGACTTAGGACGAACCATATCTTAATCGGTGAATCTGACACGAACGTAAAAAGAACCAAAGATAGGCGACAAAGAAACGAGGATTCTCCCTTATAATGACATTAATTATTTGGAGATTCCGTTTCCACTATTGTGACCAGACCACATATGGATCTTTACCTTCTTAAAACTGGCAAAGCGAGGAGCTATGTATGAATATCCAAGAAAAAGGAACAAGAATTAGAGCAGGGTAGGGTGCGAAAGAAACACATGCCTCCCGAACTTAATGGTCAAATCACGGTAATCGAAGGGGCGGCGGCCGTCAACTCGGAGGTCGGAAGCGAGCACGCTCTCTATGAACTTCTTCTCGTTATTGGTCATCCGCCAAGTATTTGCTAATCTCTGCTCCATCTTTTCCGCTTCACTTGAAATCTTCAAAAAGAGTGGGGAGAAGAAGAAAAAGAGGGGGAATAGGTTTGAGATACAGAAAAATTCTCCACGAAATACTTCAAACCCTAAATAAAGGACGGGATGGACGAACAGAGTGAAGAGAGAGGGAACCAAGAACGTCAATGTAAGCGACAAAGCGTCGTTGGTTGTTGGTGTCGGAGGCTTCGTTTCGAGCCACATTAACCACTAAGCAAAGCAATCACAAATCGGGCCGCCAGGAAATAAAGACAGTACCCAATCTCGGTGTTATTTTCTTGGAATCGATAATATATTTTTGTTTGGTATTAGACTCGTCCCAAATCGGTTTAAATCAGATGTGGATACATTTAATATATTTTATAATAAAAAAAATCCAAGTTAGATTCTAATACCTAAAATTAACATAGTGAATACCCTAATCATTATCAATTATAATATAAGGAATGATAATAGGATGGATTTTTTTCCGACACCGACTTATTTCGAACATTCTAAATCAGGTTTAGTATCCTTCAATCTGGTCCGTTGACGGCAGCATGCAATAACCTAATGTATGATCTTAAGAAATAAGATAGATTGGACAAAAACAGGATCACGTGTCTCATTGGGCATAATTTTGTTGAATTCTTGTATAATTAAATCTCTAAGGAGATAGAGAGTAAAAAAACGATGATTGGCCACGTATCAAGTAGCATTCTGTTGTTATTATAAATGATGCTTCTGAGCATTTAAAAAAATAAAAACCTCATGTACATGAAAAAAATAAACAATAATTCATAAACTATATATGCCATTTTTGTACATAGTGTATGCACCGAAAAGAAATTTGATGTGATATGATACAATATGGAACTCAAAACACTTTAATGATGGATTAGGCAACCTATAGCAAAAGAACACATCTAGAGACAATAAGTTGTAAGAACAATCGACGTTATTGAGGAATAGCAGATTCACTTGTATATCAGTTAGCAAAATACATCAAAACTAACAATAGATACAACAAAGGAAAAGACTTCACACTACCTGCACAATTTTTGGTAGATTGCCTTGAGAATAATTATATAAATATAGAAGATGTTACATATTTATGTTCCCCCTAGTTGGGCGACAAACATGGTTTCTCTTCCTGGCATGTTCTTCATTGTGTTGTTGGGTTCGACAGAGATGACCATACCAGCAGTTATCCCTGTTTGACGCATCAGATGGGAGAAGCTGAACAGTGGACCATCAAAGATAAGCACGACAGACAATGTTAGTATTCATCAACTTCATAATCTATTATTCATCTGAGAGCCGATAACATCCAATAATAGAATTAAACAAGAAATGTTTCATCAAACATTGAGTGGACTGAATCATTTCTGAAATTTCTCATTGGTGATTCACTCCACCTGGATAGTGTTTTTCAAACTCTAATGGCAATTAAGATGTTGCACATAAACACTTCCGTAAACAGGAACATATCTGAATACTGGACAGTGTACTATCAGATTGTTGAATAACAATAGGGTATCTGGCACTCGTCACAGATTATCAAAATAAAATATCTTCCAGGCCATTGTATCTACCATTATTTTTATCATAAGACAACGGTTGCAAGCGCATTGTAATATCCTATACATTTAAAACATTATACCTTTTTCTAGTGGAATAAATTCTGATCCTAACATGATCAATTCTATTTCTTAGAAAAAATGGTAAATACTAGAAACTTTTTCATAAATTTGATGATTCCATTTTTAATTTAATGTAAACATGAAAATGACATAACTTAATTACTATGATCAAAGACAATTATGAATGGATCAAGAATATAAACCTTTTGATGAGATTTAAGAATGATGAAATTGCATATAACTGATCAAACCCCATCAAATTGCAGCCATACTGAAATACTTATGCCAAAAAAATTAGTGAATATTGATTTCAAAGGGGATTTTGGATCAAGAGCTTTCAACAGAATTGCATGAATCTTTGCAGTATTAATATCTTGCACAAACATATTTATAGGTATGTGTTTAAATATCAGCGTCTGATTCTGAGTAGGCATGTGTTTTGGAGAATTCATGTTTCTTTGGTTGCTTTCTAATGCAAACAAGAACTTAGAAAGGATGGTGAAGACTCTTTATCATGCAAGTAACTATTAATGTAATCTTATTTTGAATTGGCCCTTTTAACTTCTCGTCACTGCAGAAGCATTCAAATATAAATTCAGCAGCACATACATAAAATCCATGCCGATAAGCACAGATCTACAAGCTATAGGTGAATGCCTAACACTTTGAAGTGCCATAAAAGTCTAACAGAATTTGTGAAAAAGCACTTACATGACTAGGCAATGACACGCGAAACCAGTATAACAGATAATCAACCAATTTGTTATAACAATCACTGCATCCATTTGAAACGAATAATTAACAAAACATTTTGAAAAAGATGAACACTGACAATTTTAAACCAAAAAGATGATTTAGAAGTCACACATACAACCTAATGGCAATCAACTGTTTAACAAATGACAACTTACAGAGTTACAAAAGATAATGAAAAGCTCACCTCTAGTTACTAACAAAAACAATCTTAGTTCACTATGTCACCTATAGACCCAAAATAAACACACCTACTGCCATGGGATAAACAGTTGTATTCTTTGAGAGAATGGGCATTCTAAATCATATTACAATAGCAGAAACTATGTAAAAATGACGAGGCCTGCAAACAAAGAAATGTTTAATGTAGGGATGCATATGATCATGCCAACAAGTTTCCTTCAGAAGAATTAGATTACCCCAGGTTCATCCCAAGCTCAGCTTGAAAGAATCAGGCCTAACAGAAAATTGACTACAAAATGCTTAGGGCATCATAAAATATTATTTTATTAATATATAGTCGTGCCTAGTATTCTCAATCTAATGTATGCTGCTGCCAACTTGTCCTGCACACCTGTATGCAGCATCACTACCTAGCCATTGTCCTTGACTGAGATGCCACGAAAGGCCTGCAACCCACTCAGTTGCTATTAACCATGCCACACATCTCTGAAGATCTCCTTTCTCGTCCTAATGTATAAAGCCTAAATAGTTCACTTCTTCAGACAATTGACCACTATGAGCGATTTGATATTGAGATTCTGAATTTCTATTTATTTAGATTCTGAACTTCTTGATTTTCGATGTGGAGCAACCTTATTCATCTGTAAAGTAACTTGAGGGTCATGGAAAATTTTAGAAGTAGGCAACAAGTAATCTCATCATCTCACCCTTAAATGTCAACAAACTATAAAGACCCCTCGAACATGTTCCCTTTCCCTTCAAATCCCTTGCTAATGAAAAAGACCCTTGAAACAAGTCTGTGCCAAACCAGAACATAAGTACACCAATAATCAATTGAACTATTTTCTCAAACAGAATTCAATTTGAGCAGAGAATGAAGAGCTGAAAACATAGACTGAGCTCATATGTAACACATTTAACAGCTTCATCCAGGTTTAACATAAAACTGACAACTGTTTCCATATAGTAACATAAACAAAAAATAAAAACTATATTTAGATTGTTTAAAAGTGTATTATATTGATTAAGTAGCATTATATTGATTAAGCAGCATGACTTAAAGTTTGGGGCAATGCATTTCATCAGGCGATAAACGAATTGGAAGGTCCTATTAGAGCCGTCAATCTTCAATAAATCTGCGATCTCATAAAAAAATGACATCTCTTGATATCACTAACTTAAGGTCCTACTAGAGTCATCAATCTTCAATAAACCTGTGATCTCGTAAAAAAGACATCTCTTGATATCACTTACAGGTTAGTCAAACAGGCTACTTGCTTTATTGCCAAAGTACAGCCAAGGTTCGAAAAAAAATGAGTCCCATGTGGTGTAAGTCTGCAAGTACTAAAAAATGCTTGATGTTAGGCAGCTGGGCCTTTCACTTTTTGACTTTTATTCAAATCCCTTTAATGACCTCTGTTCACCACCAATCACCTCTCTTAAGATTCCTTTGATCAAGATTCAGGCAATACAGTTCCCCACTTCCGGCTCCTCTTTTGTCAAGTAGAAAGAGAATTATCCGCTCATACTCTTGGTTTCTTAGTAAACACAAAAATGATCTCATTGTATGATTGCATTGTAAAAGATAATCAAGCATGATAATCTTCCCACCACCCGACAAGAATTCAAATGAAATTTGTACTAAAGGTTAGATTCTTAGGTACCCTACAGTCCTACACCATCAATCCCTGATTGGCAGGATCTGTGTACATGCAGAAAGATTGTGACCAATATACAATCTATCAAGATAGGCAGGACTTAAGAATTCAGAATCTGATACACTCTCGTGTCTAATATGCATGGATTATCCATAACTAAGCTATGCTTCTATCTTGAAAGCGGATACAATGGTCATTGGCTCCACTGAGATTTCTTGACCTACTGAATATAGTACACATAAGATATAAGACTCAGCACATGCAAAGAACATAATAGGCATTGTCAGAGGTAATGTGAATAGGAACATGTTTTGATAATGCAGTTATTCCAGAGTGGGGAATTACATATGCAATTTCTCATGCAAGATCTACCAAGGGGAAAAAAAAGAGAGCTGGCAAATTTGCACCTGCCTATTTAGTCCTTACCCAGGATGCTCATGTACAATAGTAAAAATCTGGTAAAGAAACAAACAAATTCTGACAGCACAGTTTAAAAACACATCTACCAGTTCAAGTACCTAATACTGCTGCATTTAGCCAAGTTTCTATCTTTAAAACGTATAATCAAGAATAAATTTTCACTCTAGGAATTCAAAGAATCAAAAGAGATGGTGTTTGAATCTTCCAAATCAATAAAACACTATAAAAAGGGGTAAAAAATTGAAACTATGTAATGCTTTGTGTATCACACCGTGTGAAACTTACTTGCAAAGGTGTGTCATGGGAGTGATCATCTCCACATGATTCAATTGCAGGTTTGTTCTATCTGCACAAGAAGAAACTCAAATAGATGGTAGTTTATAGAAGTAATAACCATGAAACTAAAAGAACTATTTGAAACAGTTATTTCAGGATTTATAAAAAACCTTGTTTCTTTTAAAAATTTATCACACTAGAATTACTTGAATGATGACAATGCCCAGTAGTGAAAACGTGTATACTAGAAGTTATAAGGAAAACCTATAAACAATCATAGGTTATGTGTTATGTAGGAGAGGAACCAAACATTTGGATCTTATTACCATGGACAAAATTGGCCTACAACATCACATACTACACTAAAATAAAAAAACTTCGATTTGAAGTTTTACATTGGAGGCCACCACCCATAATTCTAACCAATGTGGTTAATACATCTGATGTTGATGCAGTGATGCCAAGTTAAAAGAAAGCAATGAACAACTGAAGAATCTAAAGAAGCCCCTCTCCACTGCCCAAACCACATAAAGCAAATTTAAGACTAGCAACATAGGAAAGAAATTTTAATAGGAGATTGGATGCAATGATACTCTGACTCCCCAAAAACGAGTAAGCTACTTGAAAGCTATTGTATGTTTTATAAGCTACAGCTATTATTCCGTAGTTCTATGGACCAAAGGTTGTCATTTCGCCTAGACCGGCTCATACCAGCCAGTATTTACTGGTCCAGACATGCATCGCTCCTTCCTTACATATAAAAAATTGAATAGAACAAAGAAAAGGACAAACATGTAATGCCCATTTAGCATTCAAATGTAACATTACCAATTTCTTTATTGTCAAACTTTATGATCCAATCTGAGATGACAGCCTGCAGTGTCTTCCCTGTTCGCTGTATACACCTTTCTGTGACCTTAAATAACAATTTTTCACATAATAAGAGCCGAGTTACTATAAGCATAGTAGTATGAATACTGCAAATAAATATGGCATTAGAATGTCTTCATACATCTCTTTCAAATTGATTATTCTGGTGAACCAAATCCGGAATTCTTGAAATTGTATGCTCTGAGACCTGCAGAGAAAAACACTTTGAAAAGATCAGCATACGGACAAAGAATTTGGAACTAGACCAAGCTGCAAAAAAATGCCAAAAAAAATCTTCTGCAAATAATCTACACTTGTTGGTGTCGTCACCAACTATTTAGGTGGATAGAGTTTCAAAGAACTAAGTCAATAACTGGATGCACAAATCAGGAAAATGTGCCACCCTTCATAAGAATGATAATATCATCCAAACTCCTCATAAAGAGCTAAAAACAACCAACTTATTAACAAGACAAAATGGAAACTAAATATATTTTTAATAAGTAGAATCATTACTCCTTATGGTGAAACAAGTTCCAATCAGATCGTCAATGGTGTTGTTTAACAAAAGAATTTTGAATCAATGAGAACCTAACCATTTCATATGAGCTAAAAGTTTTTTCTATGCTCATAATATTTAACAAACTTTTCTATCTCATCTTTCTATTCTATAAAAATCTTATAAGCCAATTCCCAAAATGAAGCACAACATAAAACCACTTAACGAAAGCAGAGACAGAAAGTCAATAGAAATTTAGCATAGAAGCAGAAGCAAATTTGTACGGTATTTAAGATGTATGAGATAAGCAGTGCCATTACAAAAGGAAAACAGGGTAACATTAATGTTAGCGTTGTACACAAAGCTAGAAGATTTTGCAACTGTCAGTAACTTGACAGTCCACCCACTCCTAAGATTTCTTGCTGGGGAACTAGATATTGTTTACTGTATGTTTACTAGCTGTCCTAATCAGTGAAATTGGTCAACATAATATAGCTTAATATAAATGAATCACAGGAACTTGAATGGGCTGTGTCACCCAATACAAAACGTATAAATATATCGGCAAGGCAAGAGACTAGGCCATATACCTTACATGTTGAGTTATGTCAGCTCATAGTGACTGGCAAGAACTCAAATGGCAATAACATTGGAACAGAAAATAGGGGTGTTATGTGCACCATTCTACAAACTTTAGTTACAATTTTTCTTGGTGTCTCTTTATAGAAAGTTGGATCATATAGCAAAATAAGACAACCTACCAAGAAAACCAAAGAGCTACAAGAATCACATGTCAACCAAATAATAATTAGTGTATAGCAGTATAAATAGAACACAATCTGACTTAACTAGAAAAAAAATTAACACACTAGGTATGGATTATTCTCAAGCCTCAAAAGGTTCATGAATATCAAAATAATTGCTTAAGCGGTAAGTTGTCCAAAATTTTTAAACAAAGGGCGTCAAAAATATAAATTTCCAGATGGTAGTAATGTATCACATAAATAAATCTCAATATTTGCCTATTTCAGATAGAAAAGATAGTGAATTAACTCAAATTAAAATTGCATAATATGACGCAAATGCAACAAAGACACAGTCGTACAAGGAGAGATAACAACGAGAGAACTATGAATAGGAAAGAGACAAAAAGAGAAATCATGGAAGCATGAATACAGGTTTGAATGTTTCGTGATGGCAAATCATGTTGAATTCCCTTGCATCTACACCTTGAGCAGCCCAGTAAGCCCCACAGAATGCTCTATCGCATCCTAAGCCTGCAAGAAAGTTGGTTTAACACTAACAAAATGCACACTGAAAATGTGGTAAAGATAATCAAGGGAAAATATGAAAAAGATGATAAAAAAACATAGTGGCCATTATTATTAACATATTATGGAAGAATTGCATGATATCAAACTGGACATGGATATAATTGTTCGTTTCCCTAAAATTAAGCATACCATATACTGTAAGTATCAAAATAAGGAGCTTATTGACAAGTGTGGTTTAATTACATAAACTGAAGCAACGAACAGCCAGAGATAAAATGATTAAGGTACAAAGTCAGACAAGGACATGGAAGCATGAGATATTTGACTCATATAACTAGCTTAATTTATATGCCTATAAACAAATCACTAGTTGATTTACTTTTAAGATTTCCAAGTACGTCATATGAATTCAAATTAAAGATGAATCAGCATGATCATTTCAATGAACACTTAGCATACTCTATATGTAAATCTTGATATAAAATACACAGAAATTAACTGAAAATATTTATTTAAACCGAAGAATGAAATTGAAACAATGACGGAGAATGAAAGAACTGAGAGCAGGAAAATTTTGTAATAGTTAGAAACTTAACATATTACTCATTTCGTGTAATATCAGTAATTCAGTATTTAACATCAGTCTAACGAGTACCATAGAGTGGATGCTTTCCCACCTACTGAGTAATATAAATGTAAACAAAATCAAGAAATTATATTTTTAATAATAAATAGGTGAATGAATTATGCCTCCCTTTTAATATTGAAATATCTATAGGCCGGTAGCTAATGCATTGCATATAATAGGAATCAATCCTGCAATTTCAGGCAGAGTGATTATGCATGTACATCGGTTTTGCAGAAATAGAAAATAGAACAAAAAGTCAATAAATTGTATACCAAAATATACTGAAACTTCTCTTTTGATCCATGCTAAAATACAAAGCAATAACATGATAGTTGCACTTACACTTTTGTGGTACAACAGAATCAGATCTAAAAGGCATCATTCCACCACATCCTTGACAGTGCAAGTGAGTGGTAGTTCTGTTGCATCTAAATCCACCAAGTTCATTTCCTGTTCAAAGTTTTAAATCAACAATATGGCACCCTCATGAGAAAGGAATCAATAATTTTCAGCAGCTACTTTCAAATTTAAGATGGAAAAAAAAAGTGAATGATCCAAGTTTGCACAACAGGGTGCAGACCAAAGAAAAGGTTTTCAAAGACCTAATTTAAATGCATCAGCGCAAGAACAATTAATTTAATTGCCCAATAATTTTAGTAAGTATCTCACAATTTGTCACTTAATATTATTAGATTTTTCAGATCTTTTTCCATGCAATCAGAAATTTCAAAATATTAAATACCAGGCCTGTGAGGTTTAGTAGTTATTTTGTATAAAAAATTCCTAAAATTTTCTTAAACATGATATCTGTTTCTCACAAGAGAATCAAACGAAGAACCACTAAATTATATAGATAAAATACCAGGTAAAACCTATGACAATAAGCCACACAAACACTTCATTAGAGTAGATAAGTTGGTAAATTACCACATTGAGGACATGGAAGCGCCATTTCATTGCTGTCATCATTAGAAAGTGTGTGTGGCCTCTTTCTAGATGTGTGCATGCCCACAACCTGTAGCAAGTAATGCACTGAGACAACAGATACCAGTCAAATAAACAACAGTTTCATGATCTCAACATTTTAGCAATAGAACTCATGCACAATGTTGCAATCAACTCAGCATTTCGGCACAGGAAGCATATACATGAAGAAGCTCAAAGGCCTAAGAAGTTGTGAATCATAATGATTAAACTTTAAAGAGTATGTTTCATAGGTAATCTGCACCGACAATAAGAATGCTGGCAATCAGGTGTCAAAGAAACTATTTCCTCTTCCTGATGTAAATGCACAAGAAGCTTAACAAATATCAAATATTAATTCTGGAAGGTGCAAACTAACCCATATCATGTTTCTATGATTTTGACTGATCATTTTTATGTCTTTTATGAGTCATGTCTTGTACACATATATTTGAGTCACTAACTGCATTATCACCAAATGTTTGGAAATACAATTCATCTCATATTGGATATCTCTTCCTTTTCAAAAAACAAAAAAAAACAAGTACAATGATACCAAGACTAAAATTTCTATTTATATTTAAAGGATACAATAGCTTGAAACAGATACATTTCAACAAGAAACTATAGCTAAGCAACAAATAATAACTTCAATATATAGAATAATTTTCTCTCAGCATAAGATTCTTAAATGATCTTTCCTCAGCGAGAGTCTTTTGATGTAATTATATATACAGAAGTTTCTCTGTCTCCAGCATAACAATTTTGCAGAATGGAAAAAAAAAAAAAGAGTTAACTGGTAGTCTAGCTTGTCCAATAATTAGGAAAATATACACTCTTGAGCAATATGAATCAGAACTCAGAAAGAAAGTATCACTAAACATTCTATAATTTTTATAAGCAAATATTACCTTACAAATAAAAACTAAAGAATAGAGGACTTACAATATTAGACTTAATTGAAGCATAAGTATTCAATAAAGCAATTTCTTCATCGGAACGCTTTAGAGAAGAAAATGTTTGCAAGATAGCCTACAAAAAGAGATTAAAAATCAGCTTAGTCACTACAAAAAGAACAATCAGAACTTCAAAGCAAAAAAATGTAGAGGGAAAATAGAAACAAGCAGAACAACATGAAGCAACAAACCCAAAGAGCTATCTGATAACATCTTTGAGAAATACATACAACTTTGTTTATTTTATCTTGATACACACATAAAAAAATGTCAGATAGAAAATTCAACCAAAATAGATCTTTAATAGAAAAAAGTACAATGGAGTAAATATAGACATTTTATCTTGATACTCATGTCCCAATAAAGTAAATCACACTGTTGGTTGCGAAGACAGGATATCTTTTCAAACTAAAAGTTGAAAATTTAGAATCATAAAAGATTGAAGTCCCTGTGAGTGGGATCCAGGTCCTCCCTTTCTCACTTGGGAAACCTTGGAAGAAGATGAAATTATATGAACAGCAGAAGTTGTGGACAAGAAATTGCTGCAAGTTGTACACCATGATGGCACATGGTAAAGTAAAAATATGAAGTAAGAAAGAAAACAAAATAGATGCAAGAAAAGGTTTACAGTTACTTCATTGTTAACTCCAGAAAGACATCTTTCACCCTCTTTCCAACTCCCATCTGGCACTACATGTGATCCTATCTGACTCTCATATGTAAATGAAGGGAAATCCAAAAGGTTGGAGACAATAAGAATGAATAGATTCATAGAGACTAAGAGCTATGTTTTTTCATTTGGAGAACACTTGTAGCCATCACAGTGGAAGTTAGTTGCTGCCAAATTATTTCCTGTTCTTTGGAACAAGACTAGCAGACACAATCACAACATTAAGTTCACACCCACATGAAAAAAGTCATTCTTTAAAGGCTTTGATGCCTTGAGCACCATTAAGAGCTAAAACCACAAATGACCTCTGATTCTTCTTATAAGAAATGGAACAGATATTTAAGGACACAATCATTTTCCAAATGCAACAATACAATAATGTGGCCTTTAGGGTACGATTGTTTCAACGAACCAACTGTTTACCCATATACTCCCAGATCAACTTAAAAATCCATCTAAAGAAGTCAACAAAAGGAAACTGACATGCATAAAAGACACTAAAATACGGTATCATGCACCAAAATGGTACCTACAAGGGACCATCTGTGTGGGTTATCATGCACCAAAATGGTATGTTCATGCAAAATGGCAGTGTTCCTAGATTAATCATAGTGAAAGCCATGACTATCTGGACTTTATGTAGAGACATGACTAGGGGAAATGATGACACTTAAATAGTTATAGACTTGAAAATAACGATTCAATTAGAATATGCAACTCAACGGCCAACTATTAACAACTTATGCTTAAGAATTTCATAACACGTGATAGGACATACCTCAAGGTCCTCAACTTTGAACTAGTAGGTAGATCTTGTTGCATGCAGGTGCAAATTCATTTTATTTTTTTATCTTAGATGATAGATGCATGTCGTAACACGAGCATGCATCTGCAACAGAGACATTATTTTTTGAACTGGGATTCAACCTAGCCCTCGCAAGTAGACCAGAAATATCTTGCAAATTTCTGGAGCATATTCTGGCTCACAAAGAAAGAATATATCACTTAATATGAACATGCCACAAGCTATTGTGATGTGCATTCATTTCATTGTTAATTTAACAATGAAAAAAGGAACAGATAGCTAATGACTGAGGAGAATAGAAATAAAAGTGAAAAAGATGGTGGAAAACGCAACCTCTTCAATATTATGCAAAAAATGATTTCTTCCAACTGAAAATACAACTGCTCTGCATTGTGGACATACGACACTTTGTGCTCTATTGTTGAACTTGGTAGATGACCTTCTTAACCATTCTGAGAAGCAACCATTACTGTATGAACGAAGGGAAGTTCTAAATGAAGAATCCAAAAGCATGCTCATATAAGAAAGGCATATATGACAAAAACATTACCAGAAGTTGTGGAGACAAGGAGCAACTGTCACAACATCATGCCATATGTTTAAGCATATGCTGCATTTTGCATGCTCGACATCCAATGATATCTAGCATATAGAAAACTAGCAATATCAACCAGTATAAAGAAAACAAAGAACATAATATAAATTAAATGACATAAGGTAAAAAGAAGAGACCTCTATTATTTTTTCATTGTTTCTGTGAGAAGGCATTGCTTCAAAAATATAGGTCAAGCATACTGATGAGTAGAAACAGCACAAGAAAAAAAAAAGTTAGCTTAAAGTGCAATACCAAGAAAATAACTAATTATGTACAAGTTACAAGAGCCTTAATTTATATTTTCCTTTTTTTTCAGATAGTCTGCACAAGCCAAAAAGACTGTCTAATTTAGACACCTATTTCTTTGAGACCACAATTAAAAAGGACATTTAAATTTGAGAAACCATGACATCATAAACAAATAGACAATTTTAAGACATGACAAACTCATAACACGTAAGAGTAATGAAGTGTGGAGTTAAACGAACAGGCATTGAGTAAAAGAAGAACATAACAGTCGAGGCAAAAAAATCTAACCTTCTCTATCAGGTCCTGAAGTGATTTCACTGCCACTGATAATGTTCACTGTTTCTTCTCTAACAACTTTCCCATCAATGATGATTACATTTGAACTTGATCCAAAAAGGTAGCGAAAAGGCAAAAGAATAACAACTTTAGCTAAAGAGATGTAGGCTTTACAGATAAGAAGCAACCAGTGCTAAATTATTATACAAGACACTACATAAACATTGCTTATATAAGGGTGAGATTTTCTTATCAAAGCAGCTCAGTGTTGGTGAAATTTTCTTATAAAAAAGGGTTATGAACAACTACAACAAGCAGCTCAGCGTCCCATCTACTTATGGTTAGTTACATTTGGCTACATGAATCTTTGACTGCCATTAAGCTTTGTAGAAGACAATATCCCTATTTAAATCAAAAGCATTATAATCTTTCTTATTGATTCTCATAAAGTTTCTCTCCCTTGTCTTTTCTAACACCATTAAGCATGATCAACTCATCTCATTCAACCAAGGCATCTATAGTCACCTACAAACATGTTAATAACATCTTGGATGAATTCGCAACATTTTATCATTTACTGAGGCTACACCTAATTATTCACAAATGAAATAATTCTTATTCTATATTTTGTAATAACAACCCACACATCTATCTTGACATTCTAATCTCAACCACAATGAGTTTTTGTAGATGCTTTTTAACTGCCCAACACTTCATATATAAAGCATGCTTGGCCTTCCAATTGTCACATAAATGTTCCTTTTCATCTAACATGCATACAATAATCAAAAGTCACTCTTCTCTATGAACAATACCTTCGTCAACTTCTCCTACATATTTGATAGATTTGAGATACTCAAAACTTTTATTTGAAGAAACTTATCAATCGATTGTAACTACATTTTAAGCTTTTCTTTGAATATTGCCAAAAATTGGCCTTGGCACATTCAATCTTAGTCCTACTCATTATAAAACCTTTCATATCTAAGGTTGGCCTCCACAACTCAAAATCTAAATTAATCTCAACTGAACTTTTATCAAATTGTACAATGTCATCAACAAAAAAAATAACCATGCTCCATTTTTGTATATGGTTGATAAGTTCATTCATTAAAAAACGAAAATGACTTAAATTTGATCTTTGATGTAACCCTATCTGTTACAACTCAACAAATAGCACTGAAATAGTGTTTAACATGGATTTCAACTCCAAATATCATTCTACGATGGCAAAAAGAGCATTTTCTATGATGTGGCTCAAACAAGGAAAAATAATTGTAAACTAATTTGATGTTGCTGTGGTTTCAGTGTAACAAACTAATATAGAAGTCATTTGGTACCCTTGAATCATCGAATAAAATTGTTTGGATCGCCAAAAACCATAGCCAGGAAAGATAAAGTTAAGAAAATGTGTAGAGCTGGGAACAAGGCCTATCTCTTTCAAAAGGAAAAGCCAGTACTTCCACCTATAATAATTATCCAAATTTGATCCTTAGCCAGGAGAACTCGTACAATTCCAGAAATGCTCTTGCCAAGGAAGACACTCCTTACTCGGAGTGTGGTTTGACACACCTCATCACCGGTTTAAAACAAAATGTTAAACAAGGAAAGACGTCTTACAACCCGAGCATCAATAAACCACTACCGAAAGTACAAGATTTCAGACATCGAATTACAAACCTCAAGTTTCTAATCATAGCCGAATCTTTGTCCGGATTCCACTTTATCTCGCACCATGGATGCTTCTCAATCGACGAGCTCGTAATCTCCGAACATATGACGGCCTCCCGCGATCTTATCTCTATCGGGGGATACGTGGAATCAGTGGGCACTGCACCGCAACAAACAATCAACACCCATCGGAGGTCGAACCACAAGGACAAGAAACCAATGACGGATCTTCTTGCAAGAAGATGAAACATGCGGTAAACCCTAAAGCATTGTTGCAGATGGAGAGAGGGAAGGAATACCTAGTTTGGCCCAGACGTCGGAGTCTTCTTTGCTGCGAGAAGATTCGGCCGGCTCCATTGTTGGATTATCGTATGGAGACCAAACGGCCGCCTCTTATAAGCAGCAAACGGAAGCGGTGAGCGAGAGAGGCTTCTTCCGAGGGAAGACTTGCAACATAGACCTTAACGACTCACCGCTTTGAATCGCGCCGGTCGTGTCCGAGCTCTTTATTATTTTTCAGAAGTATATTAAGAATTAATTAGAAAATATAAAGGGCCAATACCCGAAAAAAAAATTCTTATTTTTTTATATTTTTTAGTGGACGCTCCTATTTAAAAAAAATTAAACACAGTATATTTTTTTTTTAAATGAACATTTTATCTCTTCCCTAGTTGCTCCTTTTGTCTTGTCTCTCTATCCAGCCTAATCTACTGGCCAATGCCTTTATCGTCATCTTTATCAAAATTCAAGAGCCTATGATGACAATACTCGTTCGGAGCTAATAGGAGACAATCCCGTGTATAATGGAGGAGGACAATCAATCCTCGTATAAGGACTATAACGAATGAGATAACCTCACGCATGACGAAAGGAGGTGGCTAACCTTCACACGAGGGTTACAATGGAGGGGAGTAACCCCGCATGCAATAAAAGGTGGTGACCAACCCTTGCGCGAGGGTTGTAGGTATAGAGAAACTATCCCGCATGACGGATGGGCGCAACGAGTTATGACGAGATGATAGAAACGATAATAAAACCAATAAAAAAAGGGGTAAAATTATTTTTTCATATAATCGAGGGTGTTGTTTCAAAAATTTTAAAGATAGAATCAGAAAATTTAAAAAGTAAAGGCTTATTTAGATTGAAATTTCACACAAATATAAATTGTTCGCATAAGGATTACTACTTAGCCTCAAAAAATCAAAATAAAGTGACTTTATTCACTTTATCGTGGAAATAGCTCATGATCTCGAGAACGTGTCTGGAGAGATTTTTCTTGTCAACTAAACTAAAGGAAAGAAAATTCATTATATCACTTTTAGAGCATTGAAAACCTGATCTATCGACATCTGTCGATTTGAGTTTAATTTCTGATATCTGATATTTCTAAATATTACTTTTAATGTGTTACACATCGGTGAACTAAAACTTAGACTAATTTATATTGGTAGAATCTAAGATTAACTTTGTTAGGTTAGTACTTCAACCTCAACCAAATTAATAGTTTGTTATCTCATCAAATTGGGTTGTGATATATTATTTTTAGACATTTATCTTATATCACAAAATCTTGCAGCTGGTAGTGACCTAGATTTGAAAACTATAACAGGGGCATATTTAAGTTAATAAGGATTTAAATAATTCGATCAATGTATTTAGTCATAGAGTATTTGTTGCTAAGAATACAACCAGGATCTTTTTAGAGTGTGGTAGATAATTGTAAGATTAAGTTGGTTCTAAATGTTAAGAATGATTATGTGCATCATTCGGTTATTAATGGTGATGAGGTAAGTTTTCGGTTCCTAGGTGAGTCACCTCAACGTCACACGCCACCAACGTCGCACGCCACGACCTTGCCAATGTTAGAATCCGACACCACATCGTCGGAGCCCCACGGTGCATGATTCAACGGGCTCTGTACCAAGGCATTATGCGATTCTAAGGGCTCAGGGCGGTGTCGTCTGAGGTTGTCCGAGCACCCCCGAAGACGCCAACTTGTCAACGGGGGGCTCCGAGAAAAAGGGGTGGAAAAACCCTCACACGATGGTATAAAAGCCCCACGGTGGGCGCCGGAGAAGAGTGTGGAACGACACTGGATTGACTTACTTGTCGGAGTGGCCAAAGTCGAGGAACACCCGATGAAGGCCATTTTTGTAAGAAGGAAGCTTCCCTCGACCGACGGACGTTTCAACCCGGGAATCGTCACCCAGTGCACAAGGCCGAGCTGTCATCCATCTCAGAGCTAGGAAGATGTGACCCCTCGCCCGCAGCGCCCGGATCGGCGGACCAAGGAACACTGATCAGTACTTCCTCACCAGGGCCCAACCAACCCAGTCGACCTGACCCCTGCTCGAAACGCTTCGAAGCAGTCATCCCGGAACGGCCAATGCCCGACCTAAGGGACACCTCCCCGTCATACAAGAGCAGATCAGTGAGCTGCTCCGGATCCCAACCAACACCTCCCGACATCCTGGCCTAAGGGCGCGACCACCTCATCATCCCACTTACCCATCAGATCAGTGCACGACACAGGTGGCTACGAAGAGGAGTCGTGCAGTGATGTTGGGCCACACAATAAGGAATCGACGACATCCGGGAGGAAGCTTGTGGTATCATGTGCAACTGGGTGGATTAAGCGTAAACCCTTGTTTTTACCCCCCGAAATTGGTTAAACTCAATTTTGACCAACTCTCGCTCCATTCAATTTTAGTCAATTTTTAATCTGGTCAAATCCTAGTTTGACTTGGTCAAATATGCACAATTTGGTTTTTGACGCAATTTTCACCGGTCTCATCAAATGTTTCATCAAAAGTTTAATTTTAATATTACCTTTTTTTTATTTTGACACAGTGTTAATCAAGCTCCGATTATGACCTGATCAAATTTTAATTTTCACCTTGTCAACTTTAAACTTTGATCAAACCTGAATTTTGACTATAGTTTGGTTGAATTATGAGTAGAGCCCACCTAATTTGATAGAATTTAATCTTTTGATTGATTTTGACCCTCGTCATCCTTTATTTGATTGAACCTTAATTTTCATCTTGATCAACTCTAATTTTGACTGTCCTAATTAGGCTAATGTTTGTCTAATTAAATAAGAGTTATTTGACCTAATTTAAGATTTCATATAGAATTAATGAAAATTTAGATTATTTGTAACTTAATGAAAATTTAGTGAATATTATTTATAACTTAATGAAAATTTAGTGAATATTATTTGTAACTTATATTTCTAAATTTTATCTGACTATTAGTTATCAAAATGACCTAGAATGATAGAGTTATAAGATATAAATTATAATAAATATTTTATTATTTATAAAATATTTTAAATTATATTTTGTTGTATTGACTTTATAATCGCTAAAGTGTTCTAGACTAATAAAATTATAAAACTATATTATAGAATAGTATTAAGAAAAATAATTTCCATAATGATATATGTAATTAGGAGATAAGATAGGATGATACTATTTTAAATATCTTTATAGTTTAGTATTTTCTATCAAAGATATAAATACTATTCCACAATGATAATGTTAATCCTACATATAATTTTAAGTAAACACTAGATATATCAATATTTTACCCAAGGATAAAATATTGATAATATTGATAATTCATCATATTTAAAAAAAATAAAATATTTTTATTATATTATTACAATAGTACTTCTCATTATATTATTGTGCTTCATATGTATCTATATTTTTTAAATTAAATTATTATAAACAGCATGAGCATGTGTAATTTATATTAAGAGTTAGATATTAATCTTATTTGTTAAAAGAATCACAAACTTAACCACTAAAATTTTTATGGGATAAATAATTAAAATAAATAATTTAAAAAGGTATATTAGGCTCAATTTTAATAATTACTAATAATAGTTTAAAGTATATAATTATAATATTAGAATATTTAAATATTAATTTAAATTTATAAATAAGTCATTTATTCATATCTTAATAGAAGAGTTTACTATACCTCAGGAATTATAAAATATAACATCATTATTGCTGATAATGCTGCAAAGCTCAAAATATTTGTCATGACGAGTCTTATCTCATGCATTTCATTTTTAATTCTTGTTTGACTTATTTAAGATTTATTACAATATAATTAAAGAAACAGTAAAACTTAAATTGAGCTAGTATGTGTATTTTTTAAAAAGGATTATGATTAAAATAAAAAAGACTCATTTTATGCTGATTACTATTTAAGGAGTGGATAACAATAAAATAAAATTGAAGCATAACCCACTAAATAAATCAATAAGTTTGGAAATTCTATACAAACTTATAGACTAAAAGTCTTCATAATAAAGTATTATGGTAAAATAAGCTTTGATACGAAAGAAAAGATATAAACCCGACTTTTATATGTTTTGAATCAAATGTTACATAAGTTTCATTTATTATTTGGTGGATTATCTTTAGTGCTTCAACTTATATTATAAATAATTTATAATAATTATTTTTAACATGAAGATAAAAAAAGTATGAAAGATTCATCGTTATAGATAAACATCTTAAGATGAAAATGATAGTATTTGGTACTTATCGCATGTATCTTGATGATATATGTTATATTCCTATAGTTCTAGAATTTTATTTTATTTATCTAGAATTATTAGAATATTATTTTTCTTTGATGATGGTAAACTCAACATATTTATGATTCAGATAAAGTTGGTTATAAAATTATTAAAAATTATTTTCTTTTGGTGACGGTAAGCTCAATATATTTATGATTAAGTTAAAGTTGATTATGAAATTCTATATGATTGTTTAGAATTAATATGAATTTTGAGCTTGAAACAATCCTATAATCAAATATTGGCATGACATTTGTGGACTACTCTATGTTCCTACCTTATAGAGAGATATCTTATCATATTTATAGATGATCTATTAATATATATATATATATATATATATATATATGTGAGATTGATGTAATGTCTGAGGCTATTGACACTTTTATGGGTGTATAAATGAAGTCAAGAGATAATTAAATATAAATATTAAGATTATCAAATTCAACAGGGGTGATAAATTTTACAATATATATGATGAGCTCGATCATAATTTTAGTTCTTTTACTAGATATTTAGAAAAGTAGAGTACTCAGTATGCTTTATCAAGCTTGGCATAATAGAAAAAAATATTAAAAGATAAAATCATACTCTTATAAATATAATAATGAGTTATTTTTTATACTTGAATTAAGGTGAAGTATATCTTGAATATGATTCATAGTAAGTTAGTTTCATCAATTGCTTTTGAGTTATGGACCAGTAAAAAATCTAGCTGAGACATTTATATATTTGAGATTTGTCTTACAGAAATAAAAGTTTTCAATTCACATTAAAAGAAATTAGATTCAATTATTATTTTTTAAATATTTTATTATTTATAAAAAGAAGGATATGAATTTTATTATCCTAATCATAGTACAAGGATAGTTGAATCTAATAATATAAGATTTTTAAAAAATAATAAATTAGTGGGAGTGAAAATCTTACAATTTAATCTTGATATTTAGGAGATATATGTTGATACTCTTTTATCATTTTATATTTAAGAAGTTGTTCTTCGAATCACTAAGCAACTTGATAAAAATGAATAACAAAATAATATTAATAAACTCTTGCACAATATTGGTATTATTGGTGATTACTTATATAACAACTACAATTTATAGTTTTAAGAAAATTTTAAAAGAAAAAGAGACATATTATTTTTTATGATTATGTGGTATATCGATAAAAATTAGATTATGGTATAAGAATAAAAAATAATTCTTCATTTTTTTCACAAGTTTTGGAAAGTGATGATTTTGAGAACATAATATGATGAAATAAAAAAAGAGTTGAAATCAATTGACCAAAATGATGTATGAAAACTCATTAAATTACTTAATAATTATAAAAGAGTTTTTAAGATAATGTTGAACGATATAAAGCTAAACTTATGATAAAAAAAATTTATATAAAAATTATCGATTATTATGAGATATTTTCTTAGATTCAATCAAAACTAATATTTTTTTAAATTGACTTAGAAAATAGTTAAAAGAATAAATGAAAGAAATTATTTTTTATACTATGTAATTAAAAGTCTATTATATGCTCCCACCTATACCAAACTAATATAAATTTTATAATTAGAATACTATGTAGGTACTAAAATTAACCAGGAATAAAATATTAAAAAGCTATAAAAGAATAAAAATAAGATACTTGTGAGGAATGAAAGACTATATGCTCACACATAAGAAATTAGATCATCTTAAAATAATAATATTTTTATATATTAATTTTGTAAATTACTTTGATAATAGGAAGTTTATTTTATGATTTATGTTTATATTAAATAAAATGGAAATTTATAAAAATAAAATAATATAAATTATATTATTAATAGTAGAAGTTGATTTGGTGGTATGCTTTGACATCATTAATCAAGTATTATTATTATAAAATTTCATCTTAAGATTTAGTATAGTCAGACTTAATTATAAAAATACTGAAAAATATTCTATGATATATTATAGTAGTTTTCTTTTTTAAGAATAGTAAATATTATAGCGGTTCTAAGTATATTGATATAAATTACTTGGTAGCTAAAGAAAAAGTCCATAAACAACTAATGTTAATTAAGAACTTGAATTCTATTGTATTGATTATTGATACATTCAATAAGGTCTTAGAATCTAAAGTATTTGAAAAAAATATGTTTTTATGATTGAGTTGTAAGTAACCCATAAAAAATATGGTGATATATACTTGAGTGGACATCATAATAAATATTTTTGTTTACATGATTAAAGTTATTTATTTATGTTATCTTGTTCACATTTGTATATGTACATATTATGACTGAATATGATAAAATAATTATCTTGACAAGATAAATTATATGATCATTCTGGACTATATTACAGAGAACTAATAATGTTATAGTATATAGAAAAAAGTATAATATTGATGATATACAACTACTATAACTTGCATTGCTAGTCAAATTTAATGGAGTATTATTATATTTATTATAGGTATTGGCCTATTTTTAAATTTGTGTCGATAAAAACTTTTTCAATTTTTAGAATCCAATTGGGTAAAAATAGTTTTAAATATTTATTTTATTATTTTTATTATCAACTATTTTATATCTTATCGATTAATAGGCTAAGTAAAAAAATAATATATTTTATAAACCTAATTAGTTGATTAAAATATATTAAGATTCTAATTACTATTGTGGACCAATAGAAAGAAAATCTATGTATGTTATTATATATTAGAAGATGATTTTAATGGAGAAACTTTTTGAAGTATCGTATCATCACACAAGATTTCTTTTCACATATTGTTTCTACTTCATTAATTATAATGATCCTAAAAGAAGAAAAGAGGAAAAGAGTCTAGTTTTTTTATAAAAATTAATAACACATGCATATTATCATGCTATGTTGCTTTGTGATATATGTGGTACTCTATTTATTATCGTGTTCAAAGGTATATTATCTTTCATCTTTATTTACAATATTTAATTTTAGTTTTGGCATTAAATTTTTACATAGTATTTTTATTTCTTATAAAGTAAAATAATATGTCGACTAGATGGCGATGATATATTAACGATGACCAATGTGTCATATCTCCCTTGTCAACTCGAAGGAGGAGAATTTGCAAATTAATAGTAAGTCATAATTCATTAAAACTCAGAAGCAAAATAAGATTAACAATTTTAGAGTATTATAATTTTATTTATTTAAAATATTTACTTATCACACGGTAAGCAACTGAGATGAGATGCAAGCAGCAATCTTAAGGATTAATTAGGTGACCATAAATTAAATTCAAAGTGCTTAAGTTGTTGGAAAAAAAAGTTTTGGTACTTCATATTTCAATTATACAACACAAGAACGATTGGCAAGTCTAATGTAAAGAAATTAAGGGGATTCAATAAATGATTAAGCAAAAACTGCATCAAGACTTATTAGACAAAAACTCATTTAATAATGTGTAGTGTTCTTGTATTAGATCAAGGACTCGTATGGGTCCTTTTATGATAGATAAGCTTAGATAATTTTTCGATTAAAATAGATAATTAATTTACGACATTATTCTATCATTATTTAGTTGTGAAAACATGAGCTGAACTGTTCGATGTTACTATTATTATCACAATAACATGTGGAAAACTTTGGTGGCTCTGCCGCAACCTTTGAATCTTAGATCCATTATCATATTTACTCAAAAGCATTACACTCTAATCGAATAACCTAAATCCTTAATCGATAATACGGAATAGATAGACACTATGACTCATCATACCTTTGTCACAATATCTAAAACCTTGTCTCTCTCTCTGATATCATCAGAGTTTTACTGACTGCCATATTTTTGACGTCTGATATCACTCGAGATACACATCCAAAAAGGAGCATTCACAGAGTAGGATCGAGCTACTATAATTCATCGCCCATTGGAAGTCTATCTCATATATAACATAAGATTCATTGAATTGGAGCTTTGCAATCTTATCACACACCGTTATAATCTGCCAAATTCGAAGCACCATTCTCGGATAAGGGTTTCACCCTTCACCGGATTCACTACGATCTCCCGTGGCGGTGGACGGCGTGTTCCTCTTGTCGCGTGACTTCCGCCTCCCGACGCCTCGTTGTTCGTGCTACCACACCCGAAGCGAACCGTGGCCGTTCGATTAACTTGACGCGAGATTAACAACGGCGCCTTCGCTGGGTGCCATTGACTCACTTCTTCCATGTCAGCGTTTGACCTTTTCATGAATGTGGGTCCCGGTCAGCGATTCTCTTCACTTCTAAACGAATCACGACCCATCGCGTACCTTGATGGTAGTTGGACGGAAGGCATGGGTCTCACGTGGAGCCCGCAGATGGATTTGGTTTTTGGTTCGAGAAGTACAAAGCGAGCACCGGATCATCCAACAGCGGACTACGTGGAGTCACCGGCTGCAGCCGGTGGCCTCCTCGAGTACGAAGAGGATGGGACGCGACGGACGCAGACTTGCCATTTCGGTCTCCCTCCGCCATCGACCATATAAGTGGCACCGTCCGCCCGCTCTAATCTCCTTCTCTCTTCGATCTCCAGCGTTCGTGCTCCCTCTCATCCTCGAACTCATGTAATATTTTCTCTTTTTCCCACATTTATTTTAGCTTGTTTGGTTTCTGACCTCATTCCCTTCATTTTATACTATTATGGTGCTTAATCTTGGTTATTTTGTTGGTTTTAGATCGATTATAGCGATTATTTCGCTTCCGTTCCATTAAATGTAGCTCCTTTTGAGTCTGAATGTTGATCGCTGATTCAGTTGATAAGGATTTGCCTCGAGAATGGCTGAAGCAGTGGACGGGGCGCACGAGGCGGTTGTCTGGAAGGTGGAGCCGCACTCCTCCGTTGCGGAGGCCGACGACCTCGACCGCTCGTCGAGGCAGCTCGATCGGCCGAGGTTTAAGATCGAGCGGAGGCTGTCGTTCGAGGAACGGTCGCTCAGCGATCTCTCCATCACCGGTAATCTCAGGCCGGTCGACAGCTACGGCAGCATGCACTCCTTTGGCGCGGTGCCCACGCCGACCTCGCCGGATTGGAGCCCGTTCGAGCTGCCTCCGATGGTCGATGAGGCATGGGATGCCCTTAGGAAGTCCATCGTCTTCTTCCGGGGGCAGCCGGTGGGGACAGTAGCCGCCGTCGATCACGCCTCGGGGGAAGTCCTTAACTACGACCAGGTACACCCAATGAAGACACACCTGTTCGACCCAATACCTCTGTAATAGTTGAGCCTTTAGATATGTGGTTTCGGCCCTTGGATCAGGTGTTTGTCCGTGACTTTGTGCCAAGTGCTCTGGCTTTTCTAATGACCGGTGAGCATGAGATCGTTAAGAACTTTCTCTTGAAGACAATTCACCTTCAAAGTTTGGAAAAGAAGATAGATCAATTCAAGCTTGGGGAAGGGGTGATGCCAGCGAGCTTCAAGGTGACCAATAATCCAACCAGGAAAACTGAAACTCTAATGGCGGATTTTGGTGAGAGTGCGATAGGGAGGGTTGCACCCGTGGACTCTGGTTTTTGGTGGATCATTCTTCTCCGTGCCTACACAAAATCTACCGGTGATCTATCCTTGTCAGAAACCCCTGATTGCCAAAATGGGATGAGGCTTATCTTATCGTTATGCCTTTCCGAGGGGTTCGACACATTTCCCACCTTGCTTTGTGCCGATGGATGCTCAATGATCGATCGTAGAATGGTAAGTTTGTCGACATGTTGTTCTTAGTTTGCAGTTCTCTTCCTTGTATAATGATCGTGTGTGTGGTGCAAACAAAATTTACAGGGTGTTTATGGCTACCCCATCGAAATCCAAGCTCTGTTCTTCATGGCACTGAGATGTGCTCTAACGATGCTTAAATCTGATGCAAAAGGCAAGGAGTTCATGGAGAGAATAATGAAGCGCTTGCATGCCTTAGGTTACCACATGCGACGTTACTTTTGGCTTGACTTCCAACAGTTGAACGATATATATCGCTACAAGACCGAAGAATACTCCCACACGGCAGTAAACAAGTTCAATGTCATTCCTGATTCGATCCCGGACTGGATATTTGACTTCATGCCTTGCCGTGGTGGCTACTTCGTCGGGAATGTGAGCCCTGCAAGAATGGACTTCCGATGGTTTGCTCTTGGTAATTGCATTGCCATACTGTCTTCGCTTGCTACACCAGAGCAGTCAGACGCAATAATGGACCTAATCGAGGAGAGGTGGGAGGAACTGGTGGGTGAAATGCCATTGAAGATATCTTATCCTGCTTTAGAAGGCCATGAATGGAGGATCGTGACAGGTTGTGATCCCAAGAACACCAGATGGAGCTACCACAACGGAGGTTCTTGGCCAGGTAATTAGTGGCAGTTCTCTCTTTCTCTCTCGGTTCTTTTACGCTAGATCATCAGACCCGCAGCTAACTCTGAGTTTGTATTCTCTTCTTCATGCGATGCTGTTGACTGTAGTGCTTCTATGGCTGCTCACTGCAGCCTGCATCAAGACAGGCAGGCCGCAGATTGCTAGAAGAGCGATCAAGCTTGCCGAGAACAGGCTGTCGAAGGATGGATGGCCCGAGTACTACGATGGGAAGCTTGGGAGGTACGTCGGAAAGCAAGCCAGGAAGTTGCAGACGTGGTCAATCGCCGCTTATTTGGTGGCTAAAATGCTGCTCGAGGACCCTTCTCATCTTGGGATGATATCTCTGGAGGAGGACAAGGTGAAGGCGCCTCCCATGAAGAGGCCGGCTTCATGGACTGCGTAAATGTCAACCGTTCTCTCACACCATTCTTTGTTCGAAAGTCATCGGTCCCGTGTCCGCCGTCCCAACTTTGGTAGCTTCGAGTGTCTTAGAACATTAACCTGATCTCAATGTAGTGATGAACTGTGATTCACATGATTGAAATATAATGAAGTTTACTTTTGTTGGATTCATCTCAACTCGAAGCTCCAAATCAATTTGTTGAAGTGTACAACCAAGTGATGTGAGATGTTCGTATCGAGTCTTATGTATCGTTCGATCAATGGTCAACAGGTCGTGCAAACTCCATGATGTTAGATTATGTTCTAGTCAATATAACAGCTGTTGTAACAGCTTTCGGATTATATTAAATGATATGATCTCCGTAACGGTTTCCAGTGGTGTTATGATTGAATATAACGCCAGTTTTCTTCGAACCTTAAGTGACAAGCTTTGCCGAAACGGTTAATCGATCTCCGTCTCGTTCCTTATTCCCTGAGATGGCTGGCGGAGTACCCGATGACGACGGCAGCCGCGGCGACACCCAAACAGCCGCCACCACCGACCCTATCCTCTCCCCCCAGCCTCCCCAGGCGGCCTTACCCCGCCGATCGGTGGAGTGGCGCCTGATGACTTCGACCCTTCTGGTACCTGTATCTGACATGAAGGTAATCTGCATTCGTCGATATAGGATTGCTTGTTTCAGAATTTTAATGTCTTTTCGATTCATTTATATGGCTATTCTGCGATGTTGTTAGGCAATCACCGATCTTCATTACTTTTCGCCTCATTATGATGGTGACGCTACATCGTGAGGATTACCTGATCCTTCACCAAATATTTTCGTAAATTTAGCTGAATCCTTGATAGGTATTTGGATGGTTATCGGCGTTGCTAGACACCTAAGTAGTCTCAAATAAACCTTAGGGAGAATTCCAGATTTGTCTTACATGATCTCTTTGGTGTCTATCATCCCCTTCTCTCCTTAATGAACAAGTATTTCACCAGAACTTGGAATTTAGATAAAATTACAATTTAACTTGAACACTATATTAGTTTAATTAGTCTCTTGTTTGTTGATACATGTTAGGAGGCATTGACTCCTCCGTGAATTGGATAGAACACTGGTAGGAGATGATCAACCATGACTTTCATAGTGAACCATGCAACAAGAACTTTTATTTTTTTGTCAAGAGGCCTAGTTACATGCTTGCTATGGTAGCATCTAATCTGATATAAATTAATGCAAAATTAAGGAGACAGTTCCAACTAGTAGTAATATTATCCAAACTAGATGCCCTAAAATCTTCTTCGATCCTTCCATGAAATCTTATTTATCATGAGAACAACCTGCACTGCATCAGGACATGTCCAAAGAAGATCTTTAGATGCACCAGTTAGATGAGTTGAATAAATTACAATTAGTAGTATGAGGAGAGAACCTAGAAAACTTTGTTGAAAACCAAAAAAAAAAAATGATTGCTCTTAATTTGACTAGCGGTTTTGCTCCACACCAAATAGTTCAGACATTATGGTTTGTTGTTGGCATGGAGTTATCAAGTATTCCAATCACCCATCTGCATGAGTCCCGTGCCACATTCCCATATATTTTTGGACATGGGTCTTACACATGCCATTGCATAGTGTTGATAGCCTGTTGATGCATTATGTGCTGCTTGGTATGTGCAAAATGATCTGTACTTTTATGAATGGTAACGCTATGATGTTTTCAATGCGATTGCTTATAGATTAATTATTATTGTGACTTTTTTTAATCTTATTCCATATATAGTTAGACTAGTTGAAATCTTAGTTCAGCGGTGTTGGTGGTAGTAGTAGTTGTTGCAAAGATGTTATGCTTTCATGGTGGACTTCTTTATATTCTTAGGTTTAGATGCTTAGACCTGTAGCTTGTGTTGATCTGGTGTTTGTTTAATTTAGTCATTTTTGGGGAATTTGTTGGAAAATTCAGTGTAGGATGTTTTGGTAAATGGTAGTCTGAGACAGATCTAAAATCCAGAATAGTTTTGACAATCTCATTGTTTTATCATTGAAGGGAATAGTTCCGAGTTTAAGAATAACCAGGTTCAATTCCTACTACAATTATTAGGCTGACATTTCAAAAATAGAATTCATGTAAAGATTGCCATAACATCCAAACTTCCTTACAGCTAAATTGACTTGATCATTTGACGTTTACAAGTTCCTACTTTGCCATCACACAGCATCTCTTCCGCCTTTCCTGCTCACATACTCGCACAGCCGGCACGGCAGCGCATCGAGGCTGGTGGCACGGTTCTTCCTGTAGTAACCCATCACACCGCACCTCCTCCAAGCATGGTACTCTGCATAGGCAATGGGGTCATCTGCCACAGCCTTCACATACGAAGCCAGCGCTTCCATGGAGTCAAACTTGGATCCATCAATGATAGAATGCGGAGGGACGAAGCTTTCGACATCCGATGCCCCAAAGTAGATGGGCACTGCACCAACATCAAGTGCATAGTAGAGCTTCTCGGTGATGTAGCTGTCCGTCTTGGTGTTTTCAATGGCGAGGACAAACTTGTAATGCGACATGGCACAGTGTACATGCCCCCACCAGTGTTGTTTGGCGACCAGCTCCATTTTGCACTCGGGGTAGAAGGAAAGTGCTGCATCGCTACCCCCTACATTGTTCACGCAACCTCCAAAAGAATGATGGGAGATGTGGGCAAAAAACTTCTCTGCAAGTTCGTTTCGGAACTGGAAACACCGCGAAGAAGACCAGTAGACAAGGATGTCCTGAGAAGATTTGGAAGGTAAGAAAAGAGTAGAGATAACATATAGTCATTTTGCTATTTTTCAGAGAGCAATCTATATAAAACCATACGCTGCTGTAGTCATGACAATTACTGCATTTGATTGACATGGTCAATGGGATATTATCAAAACTCTTAAGTTCTTAATTTCAGGCATATTTGTAGTCATTTCTATCATTCAGCAATCAGGATTTTAATTTGTAGAAGAATTTTCCAAGTTTCTTTCAAACATAGAAGTAAAATGCTTAAATTTGTTTGATGTAATTTTGAAGCTCACCATCAATCAATATTTGAAGTATAAAATTTGGGACTTGTACACCACCATCAGATTCCAAATAATGACTAGCTTATTTGGCAACAAGATTTTGAGTGATAATGGTAAGATCTTCAGATCAAATTTCATTTGTACTACTTGTCCTTGTAGAAAAAAAAAAGCTAAATTTTAGTTTGGTAAAACATTTTAATTTGAACCATGTCTAAAATGAGAATATGAAATAGTAATGGAGATGAGCAGTAAAGTTCACACATATTATAACTCATCCAATTTGGAAAAAAAGCAATAATATCAAAAGACACCACATTAAGTATCCAAATATATCCACTTGTGACTCCAGAAAAAGAGGAGTGATAGCTTACGCTTCGTTTCTTAGAGGAGACATGATAATTCCGGGATTTATGAATAAGAGAGGCAGGGTATGTGCACTGCACATCATCCTCGGCATGATAACCAACAAATATGTCTTCATATCCTGATCGTTTCCTAGTAGGTTCGATATCCATATACACTCGAAGCGGCTCACCCTTTTGCCTCTGTCGGCAACAAAAAGAGAGTTATTAGAACAAAGATGTAGTAGAGAATTGGGGATACATAAGTGGTTCGCCGTAAACGTCTTACCGTCTTCGGAGGCGAATCCCACTCGAAGAACACGGCGTCGGGCTTGTCGGCTAGGGCTTCGGATTTGGTCCAGAGGCAGGTCATCCCGCACCGGCACGAGTACAGATTATCCATCTCGTCCGGGATCCAACTCCACCCCTTCACCAGAATGCTGACGTGCCTGGTGCCGAGGCTCGAGCAGTCGCCGGCCTCCGCGTCCTGGATCGCCGACGGGTCCGCGGTCCAGTTACTGTAACCGTGCTTCTCCCGGAACCGATCGCAGCCCACCTCCTCGTCCCATCTCGCGAACGCCGCGGCGAGGTCAGTGAAGGTCTCGGGCGGATGGTCAGGGGTAGGGGCGGCGTCGGGGAGCGGCTCCGCGAGCCTCCCAACGTTGTCGGCGAGGGCTGGGGCGGGGGCAGGGCCGGGGTCGGCGATGGTCCTGGCGGCGGCAGCGAAGGAGGAGGAAGAGAAGCGGAAGTGAGAGGAGAGGGAGGAGAAGTCAACGTAGGTGGTGAGGAGGAGGACGAGGAGGAGGAGAACGGAGGAGGGGAGGAAGCGAAGGAGGGCGTGGTTGTTCACCGGCGGCATCGGGCCAACAGAGAAGAGTGGAGGGAGAGTGGCCGTTGTTTGCTGTTATACTTCATTTTGCCTCGTTATTTTATTTTAAGTTCGTGATATATAATATATATATATCATAATGTTTTAAAAAAGATTATTATAGGTTAAAAATCCAACTACCAATTAACTTAAAGTTATTGATATAAAATTAACTTATAAGAATATATATAATTATAATTATAATTATATTGAGAGAAGCGAGCATGGCGCGGTAGACGAGACGGGTGCGGGGCCACTCACCATGTGAGTTGGGAGCCACGAACTACGCAATCGAAACTTATAATCTACTCAAATGTTGCACATAAATGCACGTACTCAAAAGTCTACGAAGCTTATGGTGTGGTCATGTGATTCTATTTGGATGACATGTTAATCTTTTGTGTCAATATGCTTTAGTAACTTGTCATATTCAAAGTGAAAGAAAGTAAATACCTCACACCAAAGTCAAGAAACATATTCTACACTTGAATCGTACGAGATAGGATTTAGAATTAACTACGTATGAAATTGCAAGATGTACAAACAAGTAGTACAACCATTATTTCTTAATCACCAACCTTCTTCTTCTTCTTCTTTTTAATACCGTTCATGAGCATCGGATTTAGTGGCAAGCTAAAGCTGGTCAATGCAAATCCTCCCAAACAAGGCATGGGCCAACAATTTGATGAGAGATTAGGTTTTGTTAGATTCACTCAAAGGCAACTTGGGAGCATCCACAAGCTGTATTTTATCTCCCCACTATGAGATCATGTTTCAATCTTTTTAATAGAGCACATATCTGATAAACTATTCCCTCTATGTCGGATAAAACAAAATTACATGTATCCTCTAAGGTCAACGATGCTTGTATTTGTCACTCAAGTTTAACATATATGACATAATATTGACATCTTTGAATCTCGTAAATATACAGATCATTCATTAAGATAATAGTAAAAAAAATAAAAATTATAGATCTTGATGATTTGATCAACTTAATACTAGGAAAAGACATATATATTCATCAAATTCCTCTATGATGAAAATATGATTATAAATGTTATGAGTAATTCAGCCAAAAATATAAAAATCTGAATCACAATTTTTCGGTTTTGTGTTCAAATTACACTTATAGGATCACAATTTTCGATTATGAAAAATGAAGATGACTGACATAAACAAACTTTCCTTTTGTTTTACTTGTGAAAGAAAAAAATTTTCTGAACAAACTATTGTTATTGAAATTAATCATTTATCCGGGCTAATCCATTTTTCAACAATTGTCACATCTAGATAAAAATCTTACTGTCAATATGCAAGTGCAAATATTATGTTATTGCATAAGGATAAACTAATATCAAGCCTCAAATCTTAGATCCTATATATATATTTTCTGGATCAGTTCTGATTTGGATAATATATATAATATAACTCCTGTATTAAATTATTTTTTTTAATGTTTTTAGCGTTGGTATGGTAAATGTGATGTGAAAACACTTTCAATTGAGCTATTTGTCCTCCTTGCATTGCCTCCCGTGATTCAAGTATTAGACCTTCATAGTGATAATGGTGATGAGATGTGTACTGATGTTAATCACTTCTGGACGACATCTTATTGATGAGGGTAATAAATGATGATGGGATATGCATTCCTGGATGATATCCCACTTATCAGTTTGACCTGACACACCTAGCTGAGGCAGACCAGAACGACGACCGAGGCACGCCAAAGCCCTGCGGGAGCCCATTTCTTCACGCAACGCCAACAACGGTGTCGAACGCTATCAAAGGTACAACCCACTCCCCTGCAAACAGGCACATTAGGAACAGTAAACTACTCTATAAAAACCCTCACGCCAGAGGAGGCGAGGGGGGGGAGAAAAAAAAAACCACTTGGGACTACCCACTAACTTGATCGTCGGAGGGGTCGGGCCGAGCTACCGACCCGACCTGTGTGCAGGTACGAAGACGGAGCCACTTCCCCCAAATGTCGAGGAGAGGAATCTTTTCCTGGGGAAACCCGGTGCGGCCCGACATGATCTGATCTGTGTGGCCGGCTACCTCAGCAATCCCAAGGGACGTTGAGCAGGATCCCCGCTCATTCGGACTTGAACCAAGCTGTGTCGGTCCCGAGGCCACGGCGTAAAGTTATTTACACCACCATTTTTGGTGCTAGAAGGAGGGCCCGAATGTCGAGGGATCCGCAGATCAACTCAGATGAACCCACAACTAAGGGGTCGCGCCCGATCGAGACCCCAGGAGAGCACCCCCCGCTTGGAGAGTCTCGAGATGAACACCCCGCCACCACATTGGAGCGCTATTGGCAGTTATTCAACGACCCGGGCCTGTCGCCGCCCGAAGGTGCCCTTGCCGACCCGTCGCCTGTGTCGTCTAAGGCCTTTCAGGACCTCGCTCATCAAGTCCGAGCTTTGATGGGTATAATATAAACCATCATCCTGCTCGTTTCTCATCCGGCGCGCCCGCCTACGATCCGACCACTGCGACAACAGGAGCCGCCCATTCGGGCTCACATGCCATTTCCTGAGCTCCCTACTTCGCCTCGAGACCGATCAACCCCACTTGGGGACCGAGTAACGGAAAACCCGAGGGGCTACTCGGAACTTGAAACGTTATCTTCGGATTTAATTGACTCCCTGCGAGCCCAGCTTCGCTTTGTCAGTCAGCGACTCGACGAGGTGTAGAAGGAGGTTCGCAGATCAAAGGGAGAGCTCGGGGTGGACACCCACTAGGGGTCCCCGTTCACGCCCGAAATACAAGATCAGACAGTTCCCCCCAACTTTCGGCTCCCCTCTCTGGACGCATATGACGGCGCCACTGACCCAATGGACCATGTGGCCACTTTCCGTGCCCAAATGGTGCTGTATGGGACCTCTGACGCTTTGATGTGCAGGGCGTTTCCCACGACTCTGAGGGGGCCAGCCCGCGCATGGTATAGCGACCTGAAGACCGGGACGATCGCCTCCTTTGATCAGCTCATCAGAGACTTCGAGCTTAACTTCTTGGCCTATGCCCGGCCAAAGTCGTCCGTTGCACTGCTCCTTGGACTCAACCAAAGGGAGGACGAGCCTCTCTCCCATTTCGTGAATCGCTTTACAACACAAATTCGGGGGTTGTCGGATGCTCATCCTTCTCTATTAATGCAGGCGTTTATGATAGGCCTGCGACCCTCCAGATTCTTCTGGTCCCTCGTGGAGCGACCCCCCATCGTAGTACCCGAGATGCTCCAACGGGCAAACCAGTTCATTGTGGCAGAGGCCTGGATGGCTGGGAAGTGCGAGGAGCATAAATGGAATAGGTCGGAGCCGACCCGGGGACAACCGTCAACCACGTCGAGGCACCGGTTGGACCAACCTGACCCGCCGGCGCTGAGGTCCCCGCTCCCCTCTTTGGGCGCGTCCCGAACGGAGATATTTCTCCAAATAAGGGAAAAGGGGTTGCTCAGGGTCCCCAACCCAATGAAAAGCCGCGGGAACTCGCGGACCAATCGAAGTATTATCATTTCCACCGGCAAAGCGGGCACGACACTGAGAAGTGCCATGAGCTGAAACGGCAGATCGAGGAGCTCGTTCGCAGAGGGCACCTCGATCGATATATCCGACAAGGCAAGGAGCTTTCGCCCCGCCCGGAGGGCCCCGTTGAGTGCCAAATCGACGTTATCACGGGTGGCCCAGCGTCTGGAGGAAACAATATATCCGGAAGGAAGGCATATGCCTGCTCCGTCGAGGCCGACGCCCCAAGATGCAGCCTCGAGCCCAAAGTCACGTTCCCTCGCAATGGTGCTGAGCGATCGGAGCACGACGATGCGCTTGTAATAACGGCCAGGATCGCTAATGCCCAAGTGAGGAGGATCATGATCGACATGGGGAGCTTAGCCGACGTACTCTATTTTGATGCTTTTTAGAAGCTCGGGTTAGCTAGAGGAGCCTTGGAGCCGATGTGCTCGGCGCTCACCAGGTTCACTGGCGATTCGATTTCGCCGTTGGGAGCAGTCACTTTGCCCCTAACCTTGGGAGCGACGCCAAGATCGAAGACGGTGATGTCCACCTTTTTAGTGGTGGACCTCCCCACTGTATACAACGCCATCCTTGGTCGCCCGACCCTCAACAAGATCAGAGCCGTTGTCTCCACCTACCACCAAACAGTAAAGTTCCCGACCCACGCTGGCGTTGGCAAAGTCTGGGGAAGCCCCCGAGAATCTAGGCGCTGCTACTTGACGACGGTCTCATTGCACAAAAGGGCGAGGGGCGAACAACCCATGGGAGATCCTCGGGAAACAAAGAAGCCGACCCAACATCCCGAGCCGATGGAGCCCACTTGTGATTCGCCACTACTAGAGGGTCAGCCAGAGCAAAAAAGGGCGAGGGGCGAACAACCCATGGGAGATCCTCGGGAAACAAAGAAGCCGACCCAACATCCCGAGCCGATGGAGCCCACTTAGAATCAGATGTTGGGTTTGTTAGGATCGAGAGCACTAAGAGGGGGGGGGGGAATTAGTGCAGCGGAAATCTTTCAACGATTAAAAACAAAAGCTGCGTTCGTTCGATAAAGACTATTTTGATGCAAAAGCCGATTCTAAGATCACTTATGATTAAGTGCAGTTTACGTTCAAATACAGTTTGCGTCAAAGCGCAGTTTTCGCAGTTTGCATCTAAATGCAGTTTGCGTCTAAAAGCAGATTGCGTCTAAACGCAGTTTGTGTCTAAACTCAGTTTACGTCTAAAACACAGTTTTACGTCTAAACGCAGTTTACATCTAAAACGCAGTTTTACGTCTAA